>BJFM01004505.1:3268-18094 GCA_016586285.1 Arothron firmamentum | reverse complement strand
CCCCCCTCAACCCTTTGACCTGCTGGGGGTCGGCTCAACAAGACTCCGCCCCCATGGGATGATGCATGCATCTGGCGCCTGATAGGAGGGCGCATCCTTGCCCAGCATCCCTCCCCTGGCAGCCATCTTTTTCCTGCCCGTGAGATGAGCGGTCCTGAGGAGAGGAGGAGGAGGAGGAGGAGGAGGAGGAGGTGGAGGAGGAGGTGGACTTGTTCTGAATACGCTGTGTAAATTATGACTAGATGTTCCAGAAACCAACAAAACGCAACCAAGCATTTATTCACTGTCTAAGAAGGGAGGAGGAGCCAGATTGCCGCTGGGGTTCGACACCTTTTGGGTTTTTTTTCTTTCTCTTTTAGCGTCTTAGGGACGAGGGCTCGGGTCGGGGGTCCGAGCGGACCTCTGCGAAAGGAGGAAGAGTTCTAGGGAGAAAATAGTCACGTCAGCTCGGAGAACCTGAGGAGAGAAACTCACAAACATGAAGCACCAAAGTGTAGAACTTTAGGCTTTCTGTGCGTTTGCGTCTTCTTTCCGTTTGTTGTTTGTTGTTTGTTGTTTGTTTGTTTGTTTGTTGTGTGTGTGTGTGTGTGGGGGGGGGTCGTGGGGCTGTTTTTAGTGTCCTCTTGTTGTTTTTCTTTGCTGAACCAGCGGAGCCTCTGGGTTTTGGCTCTGATGTCGGCTCCTTTTTTAACGCCGCTGAATCATGGTTGTTGTTTTTACGTTGTTGTTTTTATCCTGCGAGTTGAAGCCCGGCTGCTCGCCGGCGCCTCGGCGCCGCCGTTGTGTATGAAGGAGGGACGATGGCGTCTGCATGTTTGCCCGCCGCCTCTCCCTCACTCGCCCCATCCTCGCTCCCTTTTGAACCCTTTTCTCTCTATTCTGCAAGGGCCGTTTGTTTGTTTATAATTACTGTGTAAATACAGTGTATGTATAGATCTGTGTAGAAAAGTGTAATATATGTACATGTACCCAAGAGACACGCAACCTGTGCATCTGGGCATGACCTCTGACTTCAACTCTCCCACTTTCTTCAAACAGCTTGATGATTCTCACACACACACACACACACACACACACGTGCGCAGACTTCCTACGACTGTTTTTAAGGACGGAAACAAACAAAAAGGGAAGAAATTTTTCGAACCCGACACCGAGTCTGAGACACAGAGTCCTTCATTATAGTGCCCTTAACTCCCATGATGCTGTGAGCCAGGTTTCACACACACACACACACACACACACACACACACACACTCACGCGTGCCCCTGGTGGTGTGTTTTTAAGCTTTGTAACATATCTCGCACCACCGCTGTGACCACGGTGCCACCCTCGCTGTGCTGCTTAATTGTCTCCGTCCATCCGTGTGCGTCCCCCCCGTGTCCCCCCTCCCCCCGTGTCCCCCCTCCGCCCTCAGCCTGGTTTATTCGTACCTCTCTGTGGCTTCTCTGTTGGCGTGCTGACCTGCGTTGAGTTTTGCGTGGCCGTTGCCTCGTGGTGCCGTCGGTTCTGCCAGGCTGGAGTTCTGCACTCGGTCCTCGCTCGCAGGGACGCCAGGACGGACGGGAAAAGCGGAGGGACGGAACAAAGAGGAGGGGAATTACAGGCGGAGCGATGGGACGGGTTGCGGCGAAATGATTTATCAGTTGTGATCTGGCTTTGCTGGTTTAAGCGGAGCCTGCTGGGGGGTTGGGTGGGGGCGGGTGGGGGCGGGTGGAGACCTAGTTATCTGCATGTTTCAGTTACTGCATTTTTACCATGTACCTACCTGAAAAAGGGATGGAGCTAGTGTTAATATATGATATTTGCATCTTTTAAAATACCAATTTTTCTCCATCTGGAATGTTGAAAAGGTGACTGAACAATATGTTTAAAAAAAAGGAACAAAAAAAAACAGCAAAATATCGATTTTAAAAAAAACCAGGATTCCGGCGCCGTAGCTTGGTATGAGGCCCTCGATGTTAGCGTTTTCCCTGCGTTGTAATGATATAATATTGGGCTGCGCTTTCTCCCCCCAGCCTCCACCTGGATGCTGGAGTTTTTTTGCATGATCATGATGTACAATGAAATACAAAACCATGAATTGACGACTATCAAAGTGTTTTTGTCTGAGTGTTAGTTGGTCTTCATCATAACTTTGTTATTCTTCGATCTTGGATCTTGAAAGTATTTAATAAAAATACTATTTCAGCACTGCTTCGCCTCCTCTCTGCTCTTCTTTCTCCGCGGTGTTGACGTCTCTTCTGTCTCCTGGACGGTCCAGAGGACGTGGCTCTGGCGGAGGCCGGCCTCCTCGTCTTTGGCCTTTTTTGCTGCCTGGCTTGCCGGGATGTTTCGTCAGCAGCGTCTCGGCCTGAAATCTCCAAATTTGGAGCTGGCGGAGCGTCCTGATGATGTAACAGCTCAGCATCGATTAGTCAGGCCGGGTGCACGCTGGGGTCCAGGCCGAGGCGGAGAGCCTGGCACGGCTGGCGCTCGGCAGCCAGAGGCGCAGCTGGCGAGACGGCGGCACTCCGAGCTCATAAAGTCAGATTACGCCGCCACCTCCGGGCAGTTGGCGGCCATTTTGACAGCTGCCGCCGCCGCTTCTTCATCAGCGTTTGTTTGATCAAAGCTGCAGAGTCAGACTGCACTTTTTAAAAAGGTTTGGTGTTATTTATGATGCTCTTGGTTATTTTAAGGATGGAATGTGTGTGTGTGTGCGTGCGTGTGTGTGTGTGTCTGGGATGTAGGACAGCTCCCTGTGGCTCCTCTACTTTCAGTGTGATTAATGAGCAGAACTCGGCGAAGCTCCACTTTTTCAAAGTTACCAAGCAGAAACTCTCGGGGGGTGCGACGCCTCCCGTCAGCTCTCTGACCTCTGACCTCTGCTTCTCGTGTCCAAGGAACGAGGAGAAGAGTTGACCCTGGACCAGCTTGCTGGATCTAAATGAGACTGGTCCTCTGGAGTGGCTGTGGGGGGGTTAAACCCGTCTTTCTCAACATTCAACATTTGCTTTAGGTCAAGCAAATCTTAAGAAATGCTAACAAAACTAGCCCTCCTACACTTTAGCTTTTTTAGCCTTTTAAATTTGGGGGTAATTTAAGCCAAAGTTGTGATTTGAAATGTACTTTGATGCCTGTTGAACGTCCATCTTAAACCAGTTTGTAAATCCCAGTATGCCCCATCCCTGAATAAACCTGCTTAGTTTAGCCTCTCGCTCCCACCGCGTCCATCCACAGCCAGGTTGGCCTCCGTTGCCATGGTAACCAGTCCACTTTCATTTGAAGGAGAGCACTCCTGCAACCTGCCGTAGGTGGACTTGTGGCTGCCGGTTCCTCGGCCTCGTTGGAGGAGGTTTGCTAATGCGACGCTAAAGCTAACCGAGCTTAGCAGAAGCCCTGAAATAGAAAGGCTGAATCCCTGAGACGGAGGAGCTTCTCCGTGGTCTCCGGGTTAATCTGACCTTCTCCAACCTGTGTGAGCGCTACCCAGTGTGTCATCTACAGCTGGATTTACCGGCTGCGCGTGTCTGCTACCAGCTGAGAGCTCTCCACCTGCGGGTGGTGTCATTGATGTTTGAGGCCACCGCTGCCGTCTCCAGTTTCAGACGTGTGGACCAAAGCGTGGGTAGAATAATCCTGCTGATCCCAGCTTTACCCTCCCTGAAGAAGGGCTCCATCAGACGGGGGACGCTCAGGTCCAGGTTGTGTCCAGGTTCCTCCGCTCTTCCCTCGTTCTCCACCAGTAAATAACTCTCATTATTGTGTAACCGGAGCTCCCAATCAAGGACGCTGGGGTTCACTTCGAGCCAAAGCCAGTGTTTCTGCTAACGTGCCTGCTTGTGTTTCAGCTCCTCGAGTGTGAACCTGCTGAAACTTTGCAGCTCAACATCGCAGTTATTTCCTCAGAATCCTGCAGTTTTCTCTCCACCGTCGGCTCATTTGTGGTCATTATAAATCACTTTGCCAGCAGTGTGGACCCCCCCTAATCCCTGATATTTCTGGGGGAACCTTTCAAAACAAAAGGAGAGCTTAGCGCGGCTCAGGAGAGCAACAGCTGAGCAGATCTTCACTGAAACCTTTTGTGAGCAGTCTTGTCACTCTAACAGTGCACGTTTGTGTGGTTTGTGCAGACTGAGGACACACAAGGCTTGTTTTTAGCCAGATTAATGTTTTAATGCTCAACATGATTCAGAATGTTACACCAAGGAACAGCTGATGGGATTAGAACGGATAAAATAGGCCTTCTGCGACACACACACACACACACGCAAAAACGATCCTTACAACTTACAGGATCTGCATGTTGAACCATCACTTCAGCTGGAAGGAGGGCGCACAGATGGGGTTTATTTACAGGATTACAGCGACAGGAGGGGCCGGTATAAGATGCTTCACAACACAGAACAAAGAACATCAAAGCACAAAGTAGAAAAAGTCAGAGCGACGTCATCCAGCCCTGTGAAAATAGGACGATGTCGCCCTCTTGTGGTTGGATCACGCAACTGCTCAGAGCACAACAGACCAGACGACATCTAAACTAAGGATCCACCCATCCATCTATCTATCCATCTATCTATCCATCTATCCATCCATCTATCTATCTATCTATCCATCCATCTATCCATCCATCCATCCATCTATCTATCCATCTATCTATCCATCTATCCATCCATCCATCTATCTATCTATCCATCCATCCATCTATCTATCTATCCATCTATCCATCCATCTATCTATCTATCTATCCATCTATCTATCACCATCAGTACAAAAGGATATTTTACGACTAATCAACTCAATGGCTTTAAAAGGCTGTACAAGAGGGTCTTACCAGCGTTTTTGCTTTAAATACAATTCCATTCTGTGAAATTCACTTAATCTTATTTTTAATTAGTGATTGCGACGCATCTCTGAGCTGCAGTTTGAGATGCATCGATTTCATTGATCCTTCATCTTATCAGTTTATATTTGACACCAATATTGGCTGATGGTCACTGGTATGATCCTCATAGCTTTGATAACGTCATGATACAGCAGCCCTGTCTGATTGAATTTATGTTCTTTATCAAAAATTGCAAGGATTTGGGGATGCATTAAATGTACAGAGGGGCGCGGTGATGTACATGTAGCCGGCTCCAATGTTAGCGTGTCTCTAAGGAGTGGGTTTTAGCATAGATTCTTGTGTGACCATCTGAGAAAAACCCACCCAAACGCGAGTTGCTGGAGCTTTTTTTAAAACCAACGTTGGTGAAAAGGCAGAAACTCGCATGTGAAGCGCCACAGTGCACCCACACACTCCTGGCAGCGTGGATGGGCTGTGCCCACACAGCTCACCTCATCCAAACATCACACACACACACACGCACACACACACACACCGAGTTCAGATGAGCTGAGCCGAGCCTCGCTGCCCACGGACGCCTTCCTCAGGTGGTCACATGGCACAGATGGTCAGCCAGTGGCCTCGATCACACCCCAACTGGTGTGTGTGTGTCAGCTTTGTGTGTGTGCTTTGCGTGTGTGTTAACATGCTGAGGGTGGTGTGAATGAGGTGTTTTTCTGATCTCGGTGATGTCGTTGGTTTCCTGTCGGCCGTGTGTGTGTTTGAGCTCGCCCTGCGTCTGGAGGTAATCATCCTCGCCCTCGCCGTGTGTGTGTTCCACGTGTGTGTGCGTCATGTCCTTGTCTGGCGTGTTTGCGTGTGCGTGTGGCCCCCCGGCCCGCGGGTCCATCACCTCGTCCATCCAGCCCCTGAAGCGGCTGACTCTGGTGTAGAGAGACGGCGAGGACGGGTCGCCGCAGCTGTTGCCCCCGGCGACCACCCCGGCCAGGACCCACCGCCCCGCCTCCTCCTGGCACAACAGCCCGCCTCCGGAGTTGCTCCGGCAACCGTCGTCACGGAGGAGGCTGGTGTCCGGAGGACTGCCGGCGCACAGGGTCCCGTGGCTGGAGTAGCTGTTGCCATAGCGCTTCTTGCATTGCCATGACGACATCAGAGGGACCCAGGATGCCAGAATGGAGTCTGGGGGGGGGGATGGAGGCATTAAAGCTAACTGGAACCAGCTCATCAAAAGCAGAAACTACTTGAATTTGCCTTATTTGTTCTTTTATTTGTTCACTTGGATCCCCGTTAGCTCCATCTGCAACAGCTACTCTCCCTGGGGTCCGTTTAAAACCAGTCATATAGATCACATTTACAATAACATTTACATAAATACACACATAAATACAATGTCATCACTGGTTTTCCTCTATGCACACACACACACACACACACACACACACATACACACACACACACACCCAAACACCTGCCAACAAATAAATTTCTAACATGTTACCAACTACAATAACACAAATTTGATTTTGTTTTAGTAAATCAGCCCAGGTCAGACACTCTTCAGGCCTTCACCCAACAATGACCTTTCGAGCTGTTTTTAAAACTCTCTTTGTCTCTTGAATTCTAATATGGAAACTTATTCCACTCAGAAATAGCAAAAATACCATTTTTTCTTGGCATTAGTTGTTCGTTTAATCTGTCTTCCTCTTTAAGCCTTTTTGCATTTTGTCTCTTTAATGGATGAAAGTGAAATATTTAAAATAGAAGATGAGTGAGAGACGTACCAGGTCCCGTCCAGCCAGCCGTAACTATGACGACACAGGAGGAGGGCGTGTTTCCCTCCGGTTTAGCGTCTGCAGGAGGGAGGCATGCTGCGTTGGTGAAGGGCTCAAAGGTCAGGCAGTGACCTTTGGAGCTGGGTAGCTTCAGCAAGGCCAGGTCATGGCCGCCACTCTGACCCTTGAACTTCCTGTGAACCACCACCACCTCCGGCGCCAGAGTCTGTTCTGAGCCGCCAACACGCACCAGGTACATGGAAGAGTCGCTGCCGAACCTGGAGGGAGCGATAACGGTGGGAATCCTGACCAGAAGGAGGCGAGGACGAGGACGAGGACGAGGACGCGGCGGCAGAATTACCTGCTGATGCAGGACGCAGACGTGAGGGCCCAGCAGGGGCTGACCAGAGTTCCACTGCAGACGGGACCGCTGTCCTGCCCTTGAGACTGAAGCCACACAGACACCTGCCATGGCCAGGAGGTCCTAGCGGGCGGACATTAAAGACCTCCATCACAACAGCAACCGTGTTCAACAAGCCAGTAAACTGTTATTGGCCGAGCTTTTGACCCACATTCACAGCAAGGAAATCTGAAGATCTAGCGTAATTATTCTTGTCATTCTGTCTCTGGAAAATGGGGATATTACAGATTCAAAACCACATATTTTTACAGATATTTTGAGATAAAAAAAAAACTGTTATAGTTGAAAATTCACCGGATCGATGAAGTTTCCCGCATGGCCACTAGGTGGCAGAAATACCCCATGGTGAAAATCTGCCGGAAAACATCAGATTCTGACACAACTAAAGCTTATTTAGACCAACTTTAAAGACTTAAAGAAGCAATTAGCTTCAATAGGATAATGATAAATGGGGAAAACCATGAACTGACTGTGAGGTCTTATTTCAGGAATGCTTTGTTACTTTAATTACACCAAAATTTAAATTAGTTTTAATTTGGCAACAGGAATTTTCCATCAAATGAGAGTCTCTTTTTCAAATACGACCATAAATGTTTGCTCGTGCTGGCTCAGGAAATGCTGCAGCCATCTTAAAATCTTCCTGCAGATGTAACATCAGCAATCTTCCAGAGTTCCAGGACCAATAAAATGATAATAATTGGTTCCTGAGCTCCCCTGACCTACCTGAACACCTTCTCCTCTGCTTTCTTCTCCTCCACCAGCTTCCTCAGCCCACAGCTCAGCTCTTCACGTCCGGCCGGAGGCGCCGATTCCTGCGGCGTGACGTCACACTTCACCCCCGCGTCCTCCCTGCGTCTGCAGCCCTGCACGTTCTGCCCCAGCGAGGGACACTCTCCCAGAAACTCCTCCTTCCCCGTGCACCTCACCTGGTCCAGGTGGATGGGACCTTTTCCCTGACCGAACCCTCTGGCTGCCAACGCGCCTCCGCTGAGGAAAAGAACATTTCTGTCATTCAGTGCTGCTAAATGTTGGAAGATTTAGTATCTTCAGGTTGTGAAATCTTCCAGACGTTGATGATGTGTTTGGTTTCTATTCTGAGATCGTTATCTTCAACCTGTGTCCGAGCTGTCTGCAAACCACGGCCGCGTTCAGGTCGTTCCAGCCCGAGTCGCAGATGCTTCCCCAGTCGCCATGGAGATACACCTCCACCCGTCCCTCCTTTCTGCCGCTGCCCCCGACCAGGCGCACCAGAGGACCTGAGAGGAAGAAAACAAGCCCTCCTATTCAGGTGGATGACAGTTCAGCTGTGGTTCTGAGCCCTGTTAACAGATGTTGGACAGATGAGGAGCTCCAATAAATGACATCATCAGGAACTGATAGATTGTTTTTAGATGTTGATGGCTAAATGTTCACCAGTTAAATCCTCAAACTGGACTGAAACAGCTGGAGGAGTCTCCCAAAATGACTGTTTTAATTATTTTTAAGGGGGAAATAGTTGTAGTTTTCTGTTTGAGCTGACAGACGTGGATGACCGCCGCCACCAGGGGGCGCTAGAGGTGGATGGAGGTCAGCGGTCCGGCCCTCGTGCTCACCTGTGGCGGGTGCGATGGCGGGCACCTGGTTGGTTTCCTGGCTGGACCGGCCCCTGCAGCGGACGGCCACGTCCTCGCTGTGGGAGCAGTCGGTCCGGCCCCAGATGCCGTGTGGACAGTCCAGCAGGGACGTCTCCGTGCCTTCGCAGTGGACGTCGTCCAGGAGGATCAGACCGACGCCCCGGCCGAACGTCCCGTCCAGAACCACTTCGGACTGGCCCCTGAGGACGGAAGGAGTCAGCGAGCGTCCCCTGAAAGGACAGGGTGGGGGTGCTGGTGCGCACCTGAAGCCCAGCTGTCTGCAGACCACCTCCGCATGCTGCTGGGACCAGTGGTCGTCACACACCGTCCCCCAGTCCCCGCTGTGGAAAACCTCCACCCTGCCCTCCCAGGGACTGTCTCCTCCGACCAGACGCACAACCCCATCTGCACCAGATGTTAAAAAGGGACACACTCATCCAGCCACAAGACAAGATGACATCACACTGAATATTTATGATCTCTGACGTCTCACATCCCATAATCGCTCCTGTTGCTGCTGCTGCTGTCGTGATTTATTGATGCCAGAGCCTATAAATAAGTGGAAGAGCGTCAGGCCGACGGAGTGTGTGTGTGTGTACCTGTGTAAGGGCTGCAGGACACCCCGGCGTCCTCCATGTGGTCACAGTTGTGTTGCTCCCAGTCGCCATGGGAACACTCCTCCAGGAAGAGCTCGTTTCCTGTGCAGCCCACAGCATCCAGCAGGATCGGGCCGGAACCTTGACCGAAGTGAGCCCAGGACCAGGCCGTGGCCACACCCCTACCACACACACACACACACACACACACACACACACACACACTCTTGATCTAAACAGCTGTGTATGCACACTTACGTTATCGATCCTTTGATGTTAATATGCAACCAGGTTCAAGGTGCTCAGTGTTGCTGCTCCTCTCTCTCTACCTGAGCGTGTTAGCGCGCATTCATGAGTGCAGCAACAAAGAGCAGATTATTATGCAAACTAGCAAAGAGCTGGTTTGTCTTCCTGACCTGAGTTAACAGGTTATCGATCACCAAACGCACATGTGAGCACGGATCAACGCCAGCATCTGTGCAGCCTGCTACTGCCAGCAGACCTTCTGCTCTGCTCTGCTCCTCAGCTCAGTTCTAAATGAAGCCAACAAATGAATAATTAATATCTGCTGGGAGGAATGATCTGCTCCCCTGCAGCCATTCTTTATTTATTGAAGCCGTGGTGTCAGCTGCTGACTGTAGAAACAGTCACATTTGACTGTAAACTCACAGAAATACTTGAAGAAGAATCTTTCAAAAGCACAAAAAAATGGTGGACAGAGAAAATCCATCATGGTTTCGGGGGAAACTTCACGTCGTCTTTTCGTGTCAGAACGCTTCAGCGCAGCCGAGCACAGACGGCGAGATGTCCCACAGTGTTTGAGGAGATCAAACTCCTGGTGTTGAACACAGAAGAAACGACGTCTCCCCTCAGCACCGGCTGTCACTCACAGATGTGAGAACCTCTCTCCTCCTCTGAGGAGCCCAAAAGTGTGTTTGACACTAACTCCACTTTTCATTTCGCAGAAAAGCTCTGGGCAATATTAAGTCAGGTCTGAGGGTAAATCCTGGCTTTGTTCAGCACGTGCAACGCCGTGCACGGTGTGACCACTCAGCAGAGAGGGGTGGACATGGAGGGTTTGATTATCATCAGCAGCTGGACGTGGAGGACGTACCCAAAGCCCAGCTGTCTGCAGACCACCTCGGCGTCTCGCTCGTCCCACTGGTCGTCGCAGACTGTGCCCCACCTCCCCGCGTGAAAGACCTCCACGCGACCTTCAAAGTCTTCCTCCCCGCCAACCAGCCGCAGAGGCGGGCCGCCGCCTGAGGGCAGATGGAGACACAGCGTCAAGGTCAGAATCCCTCCTGTGTGCAGTTCCTCCTCCGGGCCGACAGGGGGCAGCGCATCGCCAGGTGACAGCGCACAGGCACGTTGGATCAGACACCGCTGCGCTAACGCCGCTGCGGTTCTGTATGTTGGCAGAGATCCACAGAGTACGAGCCCCTAACGGAAACCTCTGTGCTGATCCTGCAACATTTGGTGCCTGATGTTTGGAAAACGGCTGAAACGTGTTGGAGGTAGACGGATCGGAGGGCCCAGCACCTGGCTCACCTGGCATTTCTGCTTTCTCTATCACATGAAACACATCTAGAGGTTACGCTCACCTTCTGGTGGTGCGCACGCAACAGCCGCCTCGTTTCCATGGCTACAGTCTCCGGTGGCGAAGGTCCGGCTCCTGCAATTACTCAGCCTGTTTTCATCACCGCGGCAACCCAGGCGCTCGTAGTGGAAGAGCCCGGAGCCGGAGCCGAACTGGGAGCGCTTCAGCGCTGAGCCGATGTCGCTGTTGGGACAAAGAAGATGGCATCTGCAGCTCCTGGAAGGCGGAGCTGCTCTTCTTCACCCACCCGAGCCCCAGCTGTCTGCAGATCACGCTGGCGTCTCTGTCGGACCAGTGGGCGTCGCACACGGCCCCCCACTGGCTGTTCAGGTAGACCTCCACGCGCCCGCTGCCGGAGGAGCCGCCGCCCACCAGACGCACCGCACCTAAAGGCACATCAAAGCGTCCGGCTCACATCAAAGCTGGAACAGCAGCAGAGGAGTCGTGGTTTTGGCCAGGGGGGCCCGGCTGAGGGCCGTACCCTGGTGGCAGTCGCAGTAGGCCCAGCCGATGGCTCCAGAGTTCTGTCTGAAGAAGCACCAGGGGTTGGATTCCCGGTCCGGGTTCCTGCAGTAGCTGTGGTCCCCCAGGCCTCTGCCCGGGTACTGCATGACGTAGTCGGGGAACTCGGTCCACTTCAGACAGGGGGCGCCAGAGTCCGTCTGGGACACGGTCCCGTTGTAGTAGCCCAGCTCTGTGAATCCTTCAGAGCAGGACAGAGGCGCTTCGGGACAGTGAGAGGGAGGAGAAGATGGTTTGGGATGAAAGCAGACGGATCTGGGTCAGACGGAACAATATGAACCGAAAAAGAGCAAAGTGAGGAGCAGAGACGCAGCGTTTAGGCAGCACCACCCACAGCTGGACCTTCTGTCAACAAGGAGCTCCGATTAGTGGATTTATCTTCATTCAGCACTCAAAAACGTCCAGAATGTTCAACCTTCAGAGGTCAGAGAACATCGAAAGTGCACAATCTCAATTTATTCCTTATTGTTAATCTTCCAACTTTTACTCACTTTATGACTCAAAGTCTTAAAACTGTTATTCAGAAAAATTGTAATAGTGATGTCTTAAATGGTAATGAAGCGTTTTCCCCGGCGGTGCAGCAGATATCTGCCCACACTGCTGCGGTAATGGTTGTGGGACCTTAGGAACAATGATTAATGGGGGGGTCTTATCTCTTGGAGACACACTTGGGGGTGGGGGGGGGGGGTTGCAAACATTGAGAAATAAAGCAGAAAGCACCTTAAATGATGAATAATAGAGAAGACGCTCAGAGAGGCCTCTGATGCTGCCCCTTTAAGGAGCGTGACGCAGGAAGAAAGTCAAAGTAATTTCACGTCCTGGGAGACGTTCCTGCTGCCAGAACAGCATCCACACACACACACACGCACACACACACACACACACATGCGCACACACACTTTTATCCTGGGCCAGACTTTCATCACAGCGCAGAAGAACTCAAAGAGATGATTCTATAGGTGAACTCTCCTCCTGGAGACTCGGCCTCGTCCCTCCCAGATCCAGGACGATGTGGCGTTTAAAAAGAAAGATATTGTAACACGCCAACATTGCAACGTGCAAACAGGATTATGGGAATTTAGTAAATGTTTAAATGATGCATAACCTCAGTTTTCTCAACAATCCGCGACAAAATAGAAATCTCGTCTCCCGACAAATGTGTCCAGCTGTGCCCGGACGGCTGCCACCGTGAGAGTGAGTTCAAAAAAAATAATTAAAAGAAAGGTTAAAAGCAAATTGGGTAGAAAATAAACACCCTTTCATTGAATTTGGTGTGAATTCCATCTGAGAATGAGGGTCAGAGCGTCTTCATTTACTGTATCCGACCAGCAGGGGGCAATAAAGAGGCTTTGGACTGTCTTACATCAATCATGGAGGTACAAGCATTTTACAACAGCTAGAGCATTTCCAAAACAGGAGAAAGCTTCACATCACGTAAATAAAATATCATTATCCCTGCTGGTTTTTCCAAAAGATCAAAGAACTGTTCTGGGGAGAGAGAGCGCCGATATCAAAGATCACAGTCTTTCATCTCCCCCGTTTAACACCCAGATTAGGACGTTAACATAAAGATCTGAGTAGACTTTGTGTGTTTTATCTTGCATGACCATATTTCCCATCAGCCCGAGCGTGGTCATGTGGCCAAACTGGATCCTTGGATCCTTTGATGCTTTGATGGTCAAAGGAGCTTTGATTCAAAGCAAAATATGTTTCATCTATGCCTCAGTTGGTGTTACAGCTTCACCTCGTCTGACCGATATCGCTTCACTTCAACCACGGAAGAATCATCAAAGACAAGAGAAAGACCACCAAAGACAGGTTGGACCTTAAACCCTGGAGCAGAATTCCTTTTAGAGGAAAACACAAGCTCCATCCTAGCTAGCTGCTAGCTGCTAGCTGCTGGTTGGTAGCTGCTAGCTGCTAGTTGGTAGCTGCTAGTTGGTAGCTGCTAGTTGGTAGCTGCTAGTTGGTAGCTGCTAGTTGGTATCTGATAGCTGCTAGTTGGTAGCTGCTAGCTGCTAGTTGGTAGCTGCTAGTTGGTATCTGCTAGCTGCTAGTTGGTAGCTGCTAGCTGCTAGTTGGTAGCTGCTAGCACGACCTCCAGAACCTGGCCCTTGATCAAAAAAACCCTCTTTATGTCGCAGCAGTTACTGATTCTGGTTCCAGGCACAACAGCTCTTTAATCTCCTTTGATCTGCCGTTGCCGCGGTAACTCGCCTTTCATCTTTTCCTTGGCTGACTGTCTTTGCCGTGTTTCCAGAGATGGCCTCCTGCAGCAGCCTGCTCTCGGAGGAGCAGCTGCGCTGCCCCATTTGCCTGGAGGTGTTCGACCACCCGGTCTCCACCCCGTGTGGACACAACTACTGCATGTCCTGCATCACCACCTACTGGAACGAGACGCTCTTCTGCCAGTGTCCCGTCTGCAAGGAGACCTTCTACATGAGGCCCAAGCTCAAGGTCAACACCTTCATTTCGGAGGTGACGTCTCAGTTCCTGTCGCTTCCCCAGGCCAGGAGCTCGGGAGGACCCGAGCAGCCCGGTGGTGGTGGTGGTGGGGGGGGGACGGTGCCGTGCGACGTGTGCGCTGACCTTCAGCAGGAGGCGTCCCGCTCCTGTCTCAACTGTCTCTCGTCCTACTGCGAGCGGCACCTGGAGCCGCATCGCAGGGTTTCCGGGCTGAAGACGCACACGCTGGTGGAGCCCGTGGTGGGCCTGGAGGACAAAGTGTGCCGGACCCACACCAGGCTGAACACCCGGTTCTGTAAGAACGACATGTGTCTGCTGTGCGACGTCTGCACCGGGGCGCACGGCAACCACCGCGTGGTCTCCGTGCCGCAGGCGCACAGAGAGATGAGCGTCCAGCTGGTGAAGATCAGGAGCAGAGCTCAGCAGCTGATCCAGGACTGGCTGCAGAGGCTCCGGGTGGCCAGGGAGGCCGCGCACCGGTGCACGGCAGAAGCCAAAGACGGGATCCGGAAGAACCTGCAGGACCTGCTGGTCCTGGTTCTGAAGATCCAGAGCAGCATCTTAGAGCTCACAGAGGAGCTGGAGAGGAAGCAGAGGGCGGCCGACCAAGAGGCCCCGGAGCTGATCGGCAGCATGCAGGCGGAGGTGGAGGCGCTGTGCGGGGCCCACCTGCAGCTGGAGCAGCTCCAGCACACCGACGACCCGTTTCAGTTCCTCAAGAACTTCCAGAGCCAGTCCGCCCTGCCGCCCGCCAACGGCGCCACCGCCATCGCCTTCAAGCGGCTGGTGGAGGCCGAGCACGCGTGGAAATCCGCGAGCAGGTCGGTGTCTCTGCTGCGGCAGGTGCTGCACTCGACGCGCACCCGCCTCACGCTCTGCTCCTCCTACCTGCCCGCCGCGGACGCGGACGCGGACGCGGGCGCGGCGGCCGGGGACGCGGACGCGGCGGACGCGGCCGCCGCGCAACAGCTGCCGTAGCCCAGCCTGGAGCCGGAGGGGGGGGGGGGGGG
>BJFM01004502.1:16475-36309 GCA_016586285.1 Arothron firmamentum | reverse complement strand
CACACACACACACACACACACACACACACACACACACACACACACACACAAACAGCAAGCAAAACAAATGAAGTGACACAGATGATACCTCACCACTATCAGTGGGTTACTGATGAAAAGTGCTTGCAATCGCAAAAGGTATCCTGGACACATCCATACAGACAAACACTTACGTACGTACGTCAGCAACTTGTGCCACCATCACTCAGCACCGCCTCAATCCCCTATCTAACCCACGGTGTGTGAAGGGCATCAAGTTGACCTGTGAATATGTGCGCACGTGCGTGCGTGCGTGCGTGCATGTATGGCCCCAGTGGAGGCTGATAAGGGCAGGCTATGGGAAGCGGAGACTGAAGCCTTGGATAATGGAAAAGCTTATCTGATCGATGGACCAACAAGAAACAGTGAGTATGCAACACACACAGAAACAGACGCACACACACACACATACACACACACACAAAACCTGTTTACCAAATGAAGGCCTTGTAGACATAGTACTGTTATTGGTAATAATTATGACCCACGGGCAGCCACCTTTCAATGACAAAGATTAAGCGGAGTATCAGGACCTTGAAGTTCCTGGGCTTAAAGTTTTTATTGTTTTGAGATCAACATTCACTTAGTAAAGATCTGGGCTGCTAGGTGAAAGACTTCAGCATACGTTACTGTGAGATTTCCAACAGGAAAACCCACTGGTTTCTGCTGGTGTCTTGGCCTTGATCAAAGGACTCGGGGGGTAAAGCAAACAAAGCCAGGCTAAAATTACACATTCTCAGATCTGCTCGTGTTGTGGCATGCACAGGAGTAGAATAGTCAACTGATTGATGGCCTGCTGTAAGGCTGGTGTGGTTGTATAGTATTATCTCAATAATCATAAGATAATGCCTTTCTCAGTTCGACGACCACCCACTAAGCCTTAGTGCATGCTGGCGTGCACGCTGCTGAGGTGTGTCAACATGAGGATGGCGGAAAACAGCTGACAAAGCCCCAATTATATTGCTTCTCTTTTTATTCTCTAAAATAGACTGCAGCTCATCAGCAAAACATGGTGAAACCACTTTAAATTACAGCATTTTTACATAACCACTGGCTGTGGTCACCGCTCTAACACAAGAATATGGAAAGTTACCCAGTGTTAAACTGTAATGTTTTATGGCCGGTAGCACAGCAGCACTGTCACTATCCATTGAGATGATTTTGTTTGTGTTTGTGTGCAATTTGTGTGTGTGTGTGTGTGTGTGTGTGTGTGTGTGTGTGTGTGTGTGTGTGTGTGTGTGTGTGTGTGTGTGTGTGTGTGTGTGTGTGTGTGTGTGTGTGTTTGTGTTAGAGAAAAGATACTGTTGGACTGAATGTCCACCCACTGCAACCCCAAATAATGCTCCAGTCAAAACCAGCCGCCTACGCTCCTCCCCTCTGACTTTCGCATATGGGAGTGAACTGGAAATGCTTGGCTGCCAGAGAGGAGGAGTCATGATGGAAATAGGCCAAAATGATGGAGGAGGAGATAACAGAGAATGGTGGGAGTATGATAGTGCAAACACAAAATTTACCTCATATAGGTTAGATTACATGAAACTCTGGGATGCAACATTACACTGGAAATAAACATGCCATACTGAATAAAATGGTTTCTTTTGTAGATAAGGGGGGGAAAAAACAACAAATAACAGTAAAAAATCATGCAAATAAAAGTCTGAAGAAATGGCATTGGCTGGGTTGTTACTGGCTGTGGCAGAGGTTGTGTGGTGCGTTTTGTTTTTTTTGTTTTTTTTGCAGGATGCAATTTAAACACACCCTTAGGCTACAGGACTTCATGAGTAGGACAGAAAATCAAGAGCAGAGCTGAGCGAAGAAAAGAGGGAGAGGGAAACGAGGGGAAATGAGATAGTGGCAAGAGAAAGAAAAGGAGATGGGGAAGTGAGAAAAGATGATTTAAGGAGAAAATGGAAAAAGAAAACAGAGGTAACAGGAATGTCAACTAATGTCTAATTGGTTTTATAACATACATTGTGAAAATATTGAGAGAGCATCAGTTTGGTTTGATTATAGCCTATTATAACATTGTTATTGTAATATATTATAGTGTTATTCATGTTAATATTTGTTTGGTTTGTTTAATTTATTTGTTCCGTATTTATATTACTCACCTCTCCTTGGAAGCTCTTGAGCAAAGGGGCAACCTGTTTCCGTAATTCCTGAAAAAAAGTGAAAAATGAATGACAAATTTAATAAACAGCAACACACTATTGGGCCGTAGTGTTAAAATGAACACCTACATGAGTAAAATCCAAAGAGATAATTTTGTGACTTAAGTAATTATTTGCAAATTGAAATTGCTTAAGTCAATAAATCATGATTAATTTTTCAGTAAGCGATGAATTTGACGCATGGACTGCATGTCTCACCAGAACAGGTGCAGCACCACCTGGGCCAGCCAGAGGCACTAGTGCGTGTAAGAAAGAGTGTGCACAAGCCAGAGAGAAAGGCTACAGTTAATGCAAATAGTCTTTGCACACAAAATTTTTACTATAAAGCAAATACTTTTCCTCCCACAAGTCCCATTGCATGCCTTTCCAGTACGAGTCAGCGGTTTCAGATTAGATATCCAGTCAAGTATGTATCTGGGGAACATGCAAATCACCATGCTGTTAGCTGAGCCTACATCCTGAAAAACTGAACTGGAGCGTACAGTAAAAGGTGCAGCAGAATGGGACATTCTGTACAGGAACATGTGATTGCACAGTTTACAGACAGACACATACTCACAAAACTGCCTAATGAAGAGGTGACACAGGGCATCAACAGATGTGCACACAGGAGGCCCAGCCATTGACAAACCTCTGCGTAAAAGCCTTAACCCTTACTGGCATGCTAAGGAGACCGCATCCTAAATTGACCTGGGACTAGCGTCTGGGGCTGGTCTAATCCCAAGTGGAGTGATACAGCCTGCTTGACTGAGGTTGAGGACAAGTCACGACCTTGTGACCCCTCCCCATTGTTACCTCATCAAGGGTCATTGTTGCCGTTTGTCTGGGCCGATTCAATATTCTCCTGGTGGGGATAATGACCTCTGCCCCAGTCATGGCCCCCAGACTCACTCCCTGCTCCAACCCCCATTCTGTCTCCAAGTGTCTCAAAGACAAAACCTGAGACCAGCGTTTCCTGCGAGCCGCATTGATCAATTCAGAATGACAGAGCTCGCAGTTCTTAGCATTTCCATTGTCAAAAGCGACAAACATATTTGTGCCTTTCCAATTTTTGGCAACCTTGTAAGGCAGATGCAAGGGTGTGTGAAACAAAAGCACAAGCCAAATCAGGGTTTATAATTCTGAAGAATCGATTTTCATGAAGTTTGTGGACAAAGGGCCTCCGTCCGCACTCCTTTGAAATAAAGGATTTTTAGTCTTTATCTCAGTCTACAAAAGGTTAGGGTCTCCCTTTTTATGAATGTGTTGAAACATCTGCAAGTAGCAGTGCTGAATCTTCATGTAAACATTTATACACAGTGGGCCAGGAAATACAACGTACTCCAGTTCAGTCAAACAGGACTCTAGTCATTACTGCCTTCAAATGACGGTGTTTAGAAATTGTCAAAAATGCATTTGCAAGAAGCCCCCCCATACACGGCCATCGGTTTTTAAGAAAAATAACATTTATGTTGGTATCGAGTTTAGGCACTCCACTGTCAAGGTTTCCAGCTGTAACTTTTGTGAGTGTAACTGGATGCATGCTGCAACAACAAACAGAACCGAAAAGTTGCTCCTTTTCACTGAAGACCTGAGCATTTACCCCCACTGGTCAACTCTCTGACGACCCTACTCCTCCGCCCCTTCAACTCCCAAAGATTTATGACCATATAACATAACAATGCACGCAGACACCATGGTCAATTTGTGTGCGTGTGTGTGTATGTGCGTGCCTGTGTGTAGTGGGAGAAGCGGAGGGGGCCAGGCAGCGGGAGATGGATGGCTGGTGTGTGAGCTGCCGGCAGACAGCAGACAGACCAGCCAGAGGAATCCTCCAGGGAGTATGGAACTCCCATTCGCTGTCTGTCTGCCCTGCAGCACAAAATTGTGTATATATGTGCAAGTGCACGCACACACACACAAACAATCCCACTAATGCACGCACGCACACGCACACGCACACACACGCAAACGCAAAAAAAAAAAGTTGTTTTACTACCACAGCCTCTGGCTAGCAATCTTTGGGGCATTTTACAACCATTCCCACCCTCATCTTTATAACAGCATGGTAGAAAAGACTTGACTGACTAAAAAGAAATTAAGAAGTGGATGAATAATTCACACAACTTTAGGAAGAACGGCAAAATGTAGTCTCAGAAGGAACTCAGTGTGTCAGTTCCTGATGAATTATGAAAACTTTGTTTTCACGCTGCATTTCTTTGCACTATTTCAAAATGCTACAAAAGCCTGTGTGTGTGCGTGCATGTGTACTTGCTACATACCGAGTACCAAAATACTCATTCTACTAGCAAAGTGAGGACATTTTTGGAAGTGAGGACATTTTAAGTGGTGTCAGAGGAGTTAGTTGGGATGATCAGGGTTAGGGTAAGGAGCTGTGTATCACACTTTACCTACAAAAGTCCTCACAAAGGTAGAAGTACGAGGAATAAGGAAGTGTGTGTATATGTGTGTGTGTGTGTGTGTGTGTGTGTGTGTGTGTGTGTGTATGATTATGCAGACCATGAGTGCAGTTCATGCCGAGTACAGCACAGCAGACTAGACAGAGTCAACGTGGGCCAGTCTCCTGCTTGCTGAATAATGGATCAGAGAAGGACTCCCGCTCAGCCTAATGCAGCCTGATCTGATGTGACTGTGATCTGCGCTGACTGGTGCAGACCACAGAGACCTGACAGCCCTGCCTTACACACTGATGCCACATGCATGTTCGCCCGCACACACCAACACACAAAACAAAACAAAAAAA
Source organism: Arothron firmamentum (assembly GCA_016586285.1). NCBI lineage: Eukaryota > Metazoa > Chordata > Actinopteri > Tetraodontiformes > Tetraodontidae > Arothron > Arothron firmamentum. Next base: position 31,356 of record BJFM01004502.1, on the reverse strand, counting down.
AGCTCTGCGAAGGCCATCGAGATGATCATATGCAAGGAACCACCCTGTTTGATACGCAGCCTTGATGCACATAAAAGTGTCAATGTTTGGGAGCCAATCGCTATTCAGTGTGTTATAACCTTGTAATGAATCCTGTCGCTCGCTTGGCCTGGCTCAGATTCCTCCTCCACATACCAGGGAGATGCCAGGGGCCACACAGACGCCAGAGGAGCCTTTCCTAAATCACAGCCTTGTTACGCTGATGAATGTGTGTCCTGCTCTGTGATCTACCCCACCTTCCTCCGCTGGGTGTGCACGTCTACATGCTTTATTTGTCAGAATGTCTATGATTCGGTACGCATTCTGACAGCTTTGTAATTCTACATAGAAATTAAGCTAAAGATGAACGTGAACTCTGTCTTTTGTATGCAGGTGGTTTCCTCTGTTATATATTCCCCTTCACGTGCACGCTTAAGTCAACAGCCACAGTTCTCGTCCTGTGGTAACTATAATAGACCCACCGTCAACTCCACGGAGAGTTGACAATTTTCTATCCACTGTCTACACTCTTCATACATAATTCAGAGCCCCATCAATAATTCACCATAGTGACATTACCAATAATAACAACAATACTTTGTTTTCACTGTGTGGTTTAAGAAGTGTTGCCTTGGTAACCGAGATGAAACAATCATTCCCAAGAGAAGTGATGGGAACACAGGAACAGGACAGAATTCCCTCCTGATCCCACTTAGTAGTGTTATCACACTCATTTTTTTTGCCCCTCCTGCTCACTCTCCCTCTTTCTTTCTCCCTCACACACACATTTGCAGACCGCACTTTTTTGCACGCATAAAAAACTAGGTCAGATAATACAAACTCCTGAGGGGGTTTCTGTTTTGTCTCTTTAGGATTTCAGGGAAACTAATGGAGGGACTATTTTGGGAGACAAGCTTGCATCTGTGCGTTGTCTGCTCCCCTGCTTTCTCAGTAAATAATCACTGCTACATTTACGAAGAGACGCAGAGAGAAGGCACAGGCGCAGCAAGGCTGTCAAAAGAATTACTATATATGTGGCTGTATGCCATTATGTGTCCACAAACATCGTATTTTCTCACCTCTGGTGTGTTTTTCTTGAATTCGCGGCTCAGGTCGATTAGCTTCTTCCTGGTCTGCTCGCTCTCGTCCTGTCTGTTGGCAAGCTGTGTGGCGGTGGCATCGAGTTCTTTCTACAACACAAACACAGACATCTGTAACGTGCTCAGAAAAGATCAGCAGGCTTGATTATTAGATCACATTTCATTTAAGAAGCTTTATCCAGTTCAGCAAAAAAAATATAGCTGGAAACTGACACTGATCATTATTGCAGTTAAATGTTAGAATTTGATTTTGACGTTATAAAACAGAAACAAGGGAACAAATGAATGCTGGAAAAGGTCAACAAAGATTAAAGATATACATGAAATGATGAACAGAGTAAAACTGGATAGGTGCATTTGGATTTAAACAGAAAGACAGTCAACATTTCTATCAGGTGACAACGATTTCCAAGGCTCCGGAGCAAAGCTTTCAGCTGCTCTGTGCACACAAGCAAATGAAGGCCAACCATTTGAATGTTTAAAATTCCTACCACTTTTGTGGTGCCCTTGAGCCCGATATTCAAGTTTGTTTTAAAGGGATGAATGATATTCATCAATTCAGTTTTAATTTATGAGGTGATGCAATTTTATTCCATAATTGCTTTCATTTATTTAACCAGTCCACACAGTCCAATGTTGTATGACGCTGCAATGAGATAAAGCGTTGAGCAGAGACACAAAGAAGACCTATCCATTGCAAACTTTTTTTTCCCAAACTGTCTCGGGACCAGAGATATTCAGAGATTGATGAAAAAGACCTTAAGTTTTACAACAATTAATCTCATACGTCCTCTAAAAATCTTTATTGTGACAAATACGAAATATTGGCAGGATCAACAGACATTTGTCAGTTTGTTTTTGATTTTATTCCCCAACAACCTGGATCACCTAATTATCAGTTTTTAGCAGCAGCTAAAAAAATCCATTATTGTGCAGGTTTATTTTTTTCTATGTATATTTTTGTCAAAATGTCGACTGTTAAAACAAAAGTGCAGGGTTCACATTTGTACGAGATGAAGAACTTGCGATATCAGCACGCAGACGTGTGCAGTCATCAAATGGTTTCAAGAATAGAAGGGTTCTGGGCTAGGAGGCGAGCACTACTCAAACATTCCAGGCACCCGTACAGTGGCAGAGCGGTGAGGAGATAATTGCAAAATTTTTACTGAAAGTTAAACATTAACTTTGCCAGTGTGCTACAACAGCAGCATAAGGAGACAGGAGAACCACAACTACAACGCTGTGTGTCCAGGAAACCTGATGAAACCAGCAGTTTCAGTCGGGACACATCTGAGCCGGTCCCTCTCCAAATAACAGCACAATTATCAACAACAGCGGGGTTGTCAAGGCTCAGGCTGGGCCTACCTTATCTTGCATTGTTATAAATAGCTCATGTATTTATGGTGATGGGCCAAATGCTGACTTTAACGAGTTGTTCAGACCTTGTGAAGATTGTATCTCTCTTTGCTGAGCTTGTGTTGCTGAATTATGCTTCTGTTGGATTCTTGCCTGCTGTCACCTTCACACCCCTCCCCTCCACACCATCTTTCCCTCCCAATACTGGCGCAGATCATCTACAGACACATCCATCCAGCAGCGCTTCTCCACCGCTTAAATCTCTTTTCCCTTTACTCCACCGCCCGTCCCTCCCTCCCTCCCTCCCCGCCACCCGCCCCATCCACCTCCTGTGAGGCCGCCCACCCCTGAGAGTGATTAAACGCTGCTGAAGGGCCGTTATGCTAACTAACACACTAATCATTTAATACACACATTACCACAGGGGCCCTTGTGGCTGAGTCTGCTGACAAGGTCCCAAAACACACTCATGCACACGTCAGCCCACCAACCCAAATAACTCTTACCCCCCTCCCCAACGCTCAGAACACAACCCTCTAAAGACACAATGTGATCAACTACTAATTAGGAAGCACCCCAAACACTGTTAAGTTTAATTCCCTGAGCAGCCGATATCTTGTTTTAAACATAAACCATCAAAGACAAATGTTGGCTTACTGTCCTCTGTTATGGATTTTCTGGAGCAGCTCAGGATGCTAAAATGTAAAACTAAATAAGTAAATGCTCATTTGCTCACTCTGTCTGTCCATGAAGCAGTTGATGTGGCAGCCGGGTCTGCCCGTGGCCATGGAGCAGCTGCACTATCTGTTAGTCAATTCGAGCGTGTGCAGAGGCTTGTGCACTGCTCGATGAAAGAACCAACCTAATACATTTTAATCAGGTTAAATTAATTGTCGAGATGAATGCTCTAGATCGTGAACAGAGGTGTAATTATTATATTGGTAGAGATTAGATACAGGAACAAGAATTGAAGGCCGAGCTGTTTAATGATATTAACAGATATTAGTCAGCGGCAGATTTTAATCTAAACACAGTCTGCCTTAAGGCTTACTCTGTACAATCTTTTCAATATTTAAAATCGCGGCGTTTCTAAGCTTCTCTCCAAAATCATGACTATAATAAAGCACATGCAGTATGGCTCCATTTACAGACGAGTATAAAAGCATACAACAACATTAACAGCTTCTGAATGGAGAGAATAGGTTTGAAAATTACATGTGCTTTTCAAAGCATACCCAATAGAGCCCTGGCAACGTCATTCTGTCCAATCTCTTTCTAAAATCCAACATTCGCCAAGACCAGCTCCACAAAAACATACTGCAAAGCTAAATGAACACCGCAACAGGAGACGACTGTTTGTAAGCCAAATGGGCAATTAATTATGGGCAGTGTCCCCAAAATGACACAGTCAGTTTTGGACAATGGGACATACTCTTTGGCCCTGTCAGCAGACGCTGGGGTAGGCCTCTCTGCCCATCTTGCTGATAGAGCGTATCATCCGCAAATCCACAATCCCTGCCGGCGACCGTTTGTTCACACGCATCAAACCTTACAGGCCACCAAGAGAGCACTTCTACCGCTAATCTGAGCAATGCATGTCAGCCACACACAGTTATCACATCCAAGCACCGTGAGTGACAGAGAAGAGCAAAACTAGATTGAACTGTGCACACGTGGTAGTTTTTGGATGCATTTTCTAACAATGTAAATTAATGTGTTCAAAATTTGAAACATGCACATCTGTCACTATTTGATTTAGACGCCTCTGAAAATTAATCAACTGATGCTATGCTACCAGCTTCATTAAGTTAAAAGAAGGATGAATACTCAAAACATTTAATGAAGAAAGCCTAATCTGGAGGGAAATAGACCATCTGGCGTGTATAACATCAACCAATCAGGTTAAAATGTCTGTGAAAGAGTTAAAAGCAAACTAATCTAACTTTACATGTTTCCAATACATGAGTCATTACATAGTCACAGAAATTTACAGGTGCAACAGAAACAGTCCTGATGCTTGCCTGCAGAGGACTAAAGCATGTGTGAATGATCTGTTGGGGAGTTCGGGCCTCCACTTTCTGCTTCTGCTGTAAACAACCGAGGGCACTACCTGACCCGACTTTGGAATGATGTGCTCTTCAAAAAGTCAAATCTACTGGTATGTTCATTTATTTAACAGTTTACATTAACTTCAGCAGCACTCGTACGCTCGGCTATGGCTGGTTAGCTCTGTGCTGTTAGCCGTCGACAAAATATGGTGTGTGCAGGGGAGCATTAAGTGAGCTGTAATGTCTGTGTGATCGCTCTAGCAGCCTTGCTTGGCTTGGCTGGATGGGCCCACAGCAGCGGTCCCTGTCCTGCTTCATTCGGTCGTCTGGTCAGCTGTAAAGACGATTGGAACAGATTGCCAACACTCCCTAGAGAGACTTCAACACCGACTTGGCCAAGAAGCCTCCCGCACGCGGCTCTGCATGCGTGCACTCTCACATGAATGCACGTGGGGACTGCTGAAGGATCTCGGGGAGCCTGAGCTTTCTGCAAGCTTTTTCGGCTTGCCTTCAACAGAGAAAGTCGGCTAACGAGTTTGCCTGCTGAAGTTTGGCAGGGCGGGCTATGTTCACAGCTAGGAGCTGAGAATCACTCCATCCTGCTACTGTGGAAATAACACTAATCACAGATAACGGTCACGGGTAAACAAATCCTATTACCACTGGTCATCTGACCCAAGGTGAGTGTGTGTTTGTGTGTGTGTGTGTGTGTGTGTGTGTGTGTGTGTGGTTATCTCTCTTAATGAAATTCCTTCCACCCATTTGCAGGCAGAGAGAGCCTTCTATCTGGCTAATTCACTCTAATTACTCTAATGAGCCACAGGTGATGATACAGTGAGTCTGATTAATTAAATGGGAGGCTCCAATCAGGCATGTCTGATTATGCCAATCATATTGACTACCAGCTAAATGAGATAACAGGAGACAGACGCACTTTAATTGAGGTATCAAAACTTCCTGGAATTCCTAATGCCCTCACGCTCCAGCGATGGCGAGACAGATAGGCTGCTGGAATGACAACAAAGTTATTATGTACACAGTACGAAGTCGATCCGGCTGCAGCTGCCGTCTGTGCCGCCACGGTGACCAGGAGAGGAGGAGCGAACACGGCGCGGGATTTACTTCAAATAGCAGACGGGCCAGTGACCCTTAGCAGAGCTGCTAACTGCATATTAATCTAACAAGGCCGTAGAAAAACACAACTGCTTTTTGATTACCTAAGAAAATGGGGCAATATTAGCATGTATTCCTTCATATTGACAAAGACAATCTCTCCTTTCATCTTGCTGACACGCCTGAAGCTGCTGTATGGTTATAACAGTGCATGGTAAAGGCGTCTGGGAAGATGTCTTATCTAAAATCAACAAACTCCACCCTCACATCCCTGTGCAGGTTTTGACATTCTCTGCACCCGAGCGCGCGGCGTGCCAGACCTACCGTGTGGGCTCAGCGTCATGGGGTGGCAGCTCAGTCAGGAGCGACAGCCACAGTTTAACAACTCCACCCTCGCATCCCTTTGCAGTCTCTAAGGTTCTGTGCGCCCGAGTGTTCGGCGTGCCAGACCTACCGTGTGGGGTAGGCAGCTCAGTCGGGAGCGACCGCGCTTGCTCCAACAGCAGAGTACACGGTCACAGGCACGCCCCCTCAAAACACAACAGCAGCACAGATAAGACTCTACAACGCTGGCTGCCTGTCTGCCTTCCTACGCTGATGTAGCAGGGCGCAGAACTTTCAACCTGCCAGCGCAAACCGCTCTGAAACCACATGCAGCTTGAACACAAAATTTGCTTCCTCCTGAATCTCTGTTTTAGCTTTTCCTCAAAAATTTCTTCACCGCAAGCTAGCACAATAGTTTAACTGACAACCAAAGCGAGTGTGAGTGAGTGTGTGTGTTTTGTGGGGTGGGGGTGGGGGTGGGGTGGGGGGGTTATGCAACTGTGTACATCTGGGTTTGTGTGCACAACAGTTGGGGGCAGGGGGTAGACCCACTACTCTCTAAAGTCTATCAAGACGCTTGTGGTCCCTGAGCATTTTGCTCCTTTTTTTAAACACAGATCCATATCTACCAACAGCACAGGAGCTGTCAAGACTCACCTCAGTATGGCTGACGCAATCCTGGATCAAAAACAGCCTTTTTACACCACAGCCTCGTTTGTATTGATCCTCGTTTCTCTACTGAGAGAGCGGTTGTTGTTTTATCTCTCCAACATCCGCGCCTGAACTCTCTTGAAGCTTAGTGAAGAGCTAGTCATTATTTTTTTTTTCCCCTTCTTCTTCAACCCAACTTCAGGTTAGACAAGGGCCAGAGGGGCCGGGGATGGGCCTAAATACAAATATAATGAGGCTAAGATGGTTTTGGGCATAAAAGAGGTGACACTCTTGGCACTGCTTGGCAGAGTTAGAATGTAGCTGCAGGCCTGTGTCACACAGCGAGCGGTGTGGAGGCTGCAATCAGAGGAAAGTGCTATGGCGATATGCTAGGGTGCAACGCGTTGGTGAAAGGGCACGATTTTTCATCCTTGCATTTACAGGGTGGAACGGCTAGGATATTGAGATCTGAGATAGGATCAGAGGGTAGTGAGCTGTTTCGGCTCCGATAAAGGCCACGCATTACAAACAGAGCACAGATAGAGAGAGAATGAGAGGGAGAATATCACACCTCTCATCCCTGAATTAATGCCTCCACTCTGCAAGGAAGCCGTTCTGTGCCAGCAAGAGGAGATTGGGGGGATGAAGGAGCAGATACGGACTAAAAAATGGAAACTGTGATCGTGGAGAGGGGTGATAGGGATTAATCAAGTCTAAGAGAAGAGTGGGGATCTCAGGGCCCTGAAGCACACATACGTGATGAATCTGGACCTCAAAGAATCGGGCAATGCTTGACATCGCTATAGTAATGGCTGTAATTGTAGATAGTTTATATGACTGAACATATGCAGCAGATGTTCTGCCTTGTAATGGTCTGCCGTAGACGCCTACTTTCCATCATCCTACGTGTGACGCTACAATGGAAGAACAATTTTCAGGTGCTTCTGTAGCATTAAGTGCCTGTTATGTATAACGCTTGTTTTAGTTGGTTTTCTCAACGTGTCACATTGGGGAAAGTCCTAGACGTGTCAGGACACATCCAGAAGAGTAAATAACAAGCTGGTTTTGACCCACGAATGAAAGCCATGCATCCCAGTGCCCAGTTAAATTAGCATTATCTGGAAGATAATATTTTCATTCTATACTGTCATCATCTTCTAGCATGGCCCAGCGTTCTGTCTGATTCTGACACTCGTGGTTGTCAACGTAGCATATCCTGGGGCCGAGTCTTACTCAGCCTTTACGGGTGAGTTTTCTGCTCTGCTTACACCACTTTAAAAGAGGAAAAGACAAACAGTGAGAGAGAGAGAGAGAGAGAGAGAGAGAGAGAGAGAGAGAGAGAGAGAGAGAGAGAGAGAGAGAGAGAGAGAGAGAGAGAGAAAGAGAGAGAGAAAATGGGCATAGCTAATCCTTACAGTAATGACTGAATAATTAGCTTGCAGTAGGCTACGTAATGGGTTGTAATTATCCCGTTTATTCTGCATGGGGAGAATATTATATAAAGGCAACACGATGAAGGAAAAGGCGAGTTTAGCGAGAAGTAGGATAGGGCATGTGTAAAAGCTTGGGCTCTGTCTATTGATTCATACAAACATCAAACGCACCACTTGAGTAATGGAGGGGAGTGAAGGACAGCTAAAAGCTATTTGGAGCCTTCGCTGCATAAAAGACTTGACCTGTTCCACACAGCCTACATATCAAAACCATCAAACAGCAATCAATAGACCAAAGCGGTCAACTCAACAAACCGTCACCCTGCTAAAACATCAAAACCCCCCAGCCCAAGCGTCAGATGATAGGCTACACTCAGCTTATCCATTACCATCAGATAAAGAGGAGATAAAACACAGAGCCTAATCCTTTCATGTGTCGTGACAGCCACAGCAGCCTCCGAGGCATTCCTTCAGTCTGGCTCTCAAATAGTTTTATGGCGGAAGGCAGTCATTCAGCCAGCCAGCCAGCCAGCCAGCCAGCCAGGGCTGTTCTGCTCTGTTTGTCTTATTTCACAGTTTACACGCTGTTTTATAGGTAGTTATTATGGTCGCCATGGTGATGCCATACGTTTTAATGGTATTTTGTTCTTAGGGCAAAGAGTGTAATAAAAGGCAAAGAAAAAACACACAGACAAGAAGACAAAGGCTCCCAAAACACACTCCTGCTGGGGAAAAGTCTCTCGTCCCTGCTCCACCCCTCCTCCACTCTTTATCAGTCGCAACCAAAGCAATCGCCCCACCTTCCCCTTCATGTGAAACACGGACAGTCTAACTTTGAATTGTCCTCTCTCATTCCACACATCTGGATTTGATCAGAGGGCCTCCTACGAGCAGAGGCCTCCGGGCCTATTAATAACCGTGCTGCTGAACTCAGGGTCAGACAGCAGTCAGCGGATGAGCCTGTGTCTACTAAACACAAGGCCCCTTCCCCCTATCTCAGGAGAACAACTTTCACTTTTAAAAATGAGATGGGAGGCTGCAGAGCAGGGCGATCTACGCTAAACTGCACGCTTTAGGCCTAAAGTTTGCTGTAGAATAACGGTGATTAATTATGAGATTAGTTTCCACATAACAAGTTCAAGTTCAAGGAGCCTGGCGCCGTTAAAGGCAGGACAGATGGTAAAGTCATCATCTGTTTGGCCATTCAGAAAGGACGGGTCACGGTGTCAACTCAGGGGTTAGACCACCTCTGAACTCTGGCTCCAGTCTGACAGCTGCTCAGGTCAAAAGACCACTGGGAGGTCAGACTTCCATTTGAGGATGGCAAAGGATTTTAAATTTCCAGAGTTTGAGGAAAAATACATATCCATCATATGAAAACCCTTTGAAATAGACCTGTCTCACATTCAAACACTGGGCAAATCTGTGCAGTGATACACGCTGGGTAGCAGTTTAATTAAAGTCAACAGTTTAAAAAAAAAAAAAAAAGCATAGCTTCTGAGAACAATTTATCAAGAGAAAAAAAAAAAAATCTCTCCGACCTATCTATCCAACACACACGCACCTGCAAATACAGGGTAGTTGAATCATCATAATCGGTGGTAGTTTTCTGCTGAGCCCAGCCGGCAGTCTGTGTTATTTTTAGAGGGCTGACACAGAAGCAGGTCGTCCATTTACTCTGCGAGTTGGCAGAGAGACCATCATAGCTCTGGTTGCTTTAAATTACCAAATTGGGACTGAGCTAAGTTGACATAAACACAGAAAAGGTGTGGACCCTGACAGGAATAGAGTTAGCTCAGATTGAAAGCGAATTCAATTCCATTACTTCACATCTTCGCAAACACGTCAATTTTGAACCCGCAGCATCATCGTGCATATGTGAGCTTTGATCTACCTTTTCCTTAAAGGCAAATTAGGGAATGTTAGTCAAGTGATATTAGTGTATTCACTAAGCATGACATGAATAGATTTTGAAGGCTGTTGTCAACTGATGTGACTGATCGAGTCAGAGTCTGAAGGCCAGCTATGGATCTAGCAACTGATGTCATGATTGACAGTGAAATTACACAGAGCGAGCTATTAGCAGATAGCAAGCCATATCATAATTCAATCCCCGTGCCATCAAAGTGCACCAATATCATAATTCAATACCCAGAACCATTAGCCTGCAGTGCACCAATATCATAATTCCATCCTGAGGCCACCAACCCATGCCAATATCATAATTCAATACCTGAAGCATTAGCACACACCAACAGACATTAGAATTCAATACCGAATGATCAATGATCTAAAAAAGACACCGATACTGGAGTCATGGGTTGACATGGGATCGGGTACAGAAAGAGCCTCCTGCCTTATTTAGAGCAGAGGCTTTAATAACTGGGATAAACAACACTAAAATTAGGTAGGGTAAGGTGTTTGCTGAATACCCCGCTTATATAAATCATTGACAGCCGCAGCTTATTTGATTAAAAAAAAAAAAAACACACACACATTACAGTTTTATGGAGAATACATGGACGAACAACCATAGCGCTGTACTTAGCCAACCTTGTCAGAACTGCTGGCTCCAAATCTGCAACCGTATGCGATTGGTCTAAATTATGACCTTGTGGTACCTTGTGTAAATGAGACCACATATTTTTTGGGCGGTTGCCTCTGTTTATATTTCCAAGCTGACATCTTCTTCAAACCTAAAGTCAAACTGCTGTGACTCTTATCCATGCTTGACTTGCTGGTTCATCAGAAAATCTGTGCAACAACAAATGAAAGGGGTTGCGAAAGCTTCCATTCTCTCAGCTGCTTTACTCTAAGTCTAGGGTATTTATGAAAACTGCGTCATTAGCTGCACAAACTACTTCATTTCGCCATGCAGAACAATTAACAATGAAAGTAGACAGGTTGATTTGTGCAATCCACCAATTAGACCACTTCCATGGTGAGCTGAAAACATTCGGTGGATATATAAATCAGTTGAAGCCATAAAAACATTCTGCTGGTTTGCAAAAAAACCTCACACACTCCTTTAAAAGGCAGTTTTCTCAGCTTTTTAATAAACACCTTAATTAAGCTAAAAGAGCAAATAAAAATTCCAAACTGAGCTTCAGGAGACTTAACGCCGAGGACCGAGCTCCCGTTACTGGAATACAGAAGAGTGGAATAATGGACTCTTCTGTCATGAGATACGGTGGAACTCGATGGTGCCGTAGGTGAGACACTCCGTGTGGGTCTGTAAGTAATGCCTCCCACTTGAAAGCAGGTTTCAGTGAAGTGTTCACTCTGCCTTGTGGTTGTTGGTTGGAAACTTTGGTCAGGTTAGCAACAAAGTGTTTTGACAGAAAATATGACAACAGAGGTTTCTGGTTGTTTCTTGTTTTTTTCCCCCCCAAAGTTATCGTGATGAAATACAGCTGAACTTTAGTGACGAGGCTATAACAGTTCAATGCTACTGATTGTATTACAGAACAGACACTAAATCCTGCTCTGGCCGGAGAGGCAGTAAACTATGTTTTACATTGGTGTTATATACACACAGAACTTTGTGCTTCTTTACCTGAACCACATCAGATCTGAAATAGCACAATCCTGATGTAAATGGCCTCATTTTTAGTCGATATTTAGCTTCACTTTACGAAGAATTGCTAAGGATTTATTTCCCAGAGTCCCTCAACTTTGACAAAGAAAAATATTAATTAACAGGAGGTTTTTATTAATTGGGATTAAAGCTATTTAAAATGAATGACCATGGTCTGGAGGCCATGAATATCCCCAGATTCTGCCTTTATTTTTCTCCAGTGACTGAAAGGCTGCATCTCCAGGTTGGGATCAGGTGACTGGTCCAGCCTTGAAAAGCACTCCACCTCTTTGCCTTTAGAAACTCCAGGGAATCTTTTCCAACACGTTTTCCTTCATTATCCTATTCTCAATGTGTAACTTAGCAGTTTTGTAGTTTTTGGCTGAATATGTCCAGATCATTCAGTTTAGGGTTTTCCTGAAACTTCTCTTGCCTTAAAGTAACAGAAATTACCAGGTCAAAGACCTGCAACCCTTTTAAATTATTAAATTAAATATAATTTTCTTACACTCTTGTATTTCACAAAATAAATTGGGCAAAAAAAGACATATGCATCTCAAGGAGAATATTCAAACCCAAGTATAGAAAGTCCATAGTGACCAAACCAATAGGATCCGATTTTCTCCCTATTGCAGATGACTGTTTTTGAAAGTTGAGTCTGATTGAGCCACCTTTGAAGCTGAATTTTGCAAATACCGTGTTAAAATGCCCAAACAATGCCAATTAATTAACCGACCTTATTATAAGGGCTCCTTTAGTTCCAGGCCTTTAATGCAACTTAAATCCTTTATATAACCAGCGGTGACTCAATTCAAAGTGTAAGAATGCATAAAGGTTAGTGCAACAAAAGGCAAGACTTGTGTGAACAGACTTGACCCATTTTCTTCTTTTCTCATCACAATAATTGGGGTGTATTTTAAAATATGCTTGATGTTTAATTTAACATCAGAGCAAAAATAGGTATTTCTTGTGATTAAGTTTTTGAAATTACGATCATTATCAGGAATATTTATAATTTTGAAAATTCAATTTTAGAATCCTATGTTTCCTTTATAGAACATAGGATTTTTTTTAATCATTATCTGCATGTTTGAAAGAAAGGAATCAAATCAAGTCAAAAGGAGTATGAAACTTTTGATGCCTCTTAAGTAAACATGGCTGTCACACACTTTTACATAAAGCTCACATTTAAAACATGACTTCACTTCATTTGCTACCTCTATTTATAGACAGGTATTGTCCGTTTTTTATCTCTCATCCTTTCAAACAACACACAAACTTATTGACTTATAATCTGATTCTTCAGTAAACTCAAGTAAAAGCAGAGAAATACTGGGAAAAAACCTTGAGTGAGACGTACACTAAATAACTTAAGATTTGGGGAGTATGGGCCTCCGCTGAGAATGAGCTACTGATAAGAAAGACCTGATTTTTTTTCAATTTTCCAAGAACTGCACATTCTTCTCAGTCCTACATGGTGTCATGTTCCTCAGGATGTGCTATAAAGCACTTATAAGACACGATGACCCAGTGCGGACGAAGCAACGGAGGGCAGACCAAAGTCCTGACATGCACTCGTCCCTCGCTGTGACTCACGCCGAGCTGCTCGCCACCCAGTGAAACCTCAGTCCCAACGCCAGCTTTTGTCACTGGGCAGAGAAGCGGTTGGCTGGAGTAAAAGCATGACGTGATGCCCCTTCCTCTACGCTCCCCCAGCCTGTGCAGCAACAGAGGGGTAAAAATATCCCACCAGTGAGTTTAGACAAGCCACTCATAAATTAACACTAAAACTCCTCCAGACAACAGCAGGCCAGTCGCTGAGAGATTTAAACCACTCAGGTTGCTGGAGACCATAGCTGGAGGATCAACTTACCCAACTCTTTTCCCAAATTTACCCATTAGTCGGCGACGAATGGGACCAAGCTATAGATCAATTTTCCTAAGCAGTAGACCAACATTCTGAACTATTTTTCAGAATGGCTGTGGGGCTCAGGGTTTCAGAGAATGTTATGAGGTGAGAAGCAGGCCATTATGCCCAAATTGCGGGTGGTGTACAATGGAGAAGGTCTGTTCTTAATTTCCACAGCTTACACAGCAAATATAAACTATGGGTTTAGTTGTTTTTTGGCTTTGTAAGGTTTCATAATGAAGTGCCATCTCTCCCCATTCTCAAGTAGAAACACAATGTTCCAGCAAACTGCTTGACTGGGTCTAAAAAAAAGGGGGGGGGAGAGAAAAAACAACAACAGGAGAGAAGAGTGATGATCCCCTCTAAAGAAACTCAACTCTGTAATGGATGGACGGGGATTACAGACGTTAAAACCCTCCTCCATCTGTAATTCACTGTCACCCGGCCATCATCTCTGAATCACTGATCCATTTTGCAAGTGTGCGAGACCTTGCTAAAAGCATCACTGTTGCACCCATTTGTGTTCATATTGGTGGCGGCGGTGGGTAGGGCATGCAGAGAAGACAAGTTAACAGCTCGCCGTGCTGTTTCAAAGCACTCTCTGTCCTGTAACAACCACCTAGCTCGCTGGTTTCCCACGCAGGAAAGGGACACGCTGATCAAACGGGATTTTAATGAACATCAGCAGTTGGAGCCTGAGGAATAGATGCTATGATGGCTTAAAGCTACCGACATCTAGGTTTGGTTGGGTTTTCATCATTAGAACATCAAAAAACACATTTCTTTACTGATGCCTCTCAAAAACACTACAAAACTGAGGACCCACAGTCCAATCAACTGCAAGAATGAAGCAAAGGAGAACCAAATTGGTTGACAAGGCCTCGTGTGGACCGTAATATCAAACAAACCCCCACATGATTAACAAAATTGTGGAGGACAAAAAAAAAAAAATGTTCTTCTCTGAAGGCTCTCCTCTAGGAGCCTCTCAGTGGGAGGCAGAGTAAATAAGATGTCATCAATAATAGACAGTGAATGTTCTGAGCAGTCCTGTGCGCGCGCGTGCGCACACGCATGCACACACACAAGCTTCCTATCCTGCAGACAGGCCTGCCAACCGCCAGGCTTTTGCACACGCTCAGATTCACTGTCCTGACTAATCGCTTGTGATAGGGGCCTTTGCCATAATTACCCAGGGCCTTATCACAAACTTATGCGATGCATTTTTCATGTCCTGGCTGCTGGCAGTGCCTTCACTGTCCATGCTGGCAGTCAATCCATGAAAAAGACAGAACTCAGACAAATTCTCTCCTTCCTCTCTCTCTCTCTCTCTCTCTCTCTCTCTCTCTCACACA
>BJFM01004502.1:4986-16385 GCA_016586285.1 Arothron firmamentum | reverse complement strand
CACACACACACACACACACACACACACACACACACACACACACACACAAGCTTTAACAGGGTGAAATGGGTAAAAGCAGGGAGAAGAGCCAGGGGAAAGAAAGGGGAGAAAAAAAATTAAAAGCAAGTTGAGGGGGAGAGGTGAGGGAGAGATAGATGAGGGGAAGTAGGAAGGAGGGAGTGACAGATAGTGGGGGGGTAGAAGCAGTTTCAAATTTTTTACATAATGCATGAACAAGGGGGCATGAGTAGGAGGACCAAACAAGATCAAATAAATAGAAGAAGTGAAGCCTTGATGATGTGGCATAAGTAAGACAAAGCCAGCTAGGAAGACTTGCTCACTGTCCTTTTGTCTTCGCCTTTCACAGAGGCATCATGACCTAAATAAAAGTTTAAATCCCAAGCCTGTGCAGTTTACAAAATGTATGAGCAATTAGGCTAGCCTACATAGCCTGCGATCTTATGTTAATCACCAAGACGACTGGGCTGCTAATATTCATAAATTGGCGATTTGAAATTCAGAAATGCGCGTTAAATGCCAGGAGAAAACACAACAGAGCCATTGTCTGCACGTCTTGTGATAGGTCAAACACGCTCCAATATACACAAGCCGTGTTCTTACATTGAATAGGCCCAATATTTTTGATCACATCCTCTACGGTGCCAAGGGATCTTTTCGTGCACGCACAGATCCGATGCGTGCGTGAGACGGACACATTTCTGGAGTTGATCAGAATCAAAGGCATTCCCTATTTCCATTCCGTTTTATTGAATCGCGTCAACAAACAGCGTCCCGTCACATCCCACATCACAGACGTGGCAATGTCTGTGAAAACCTCACTGTTTTTAATTGCCGTCAGGGAAAAACCGGAGGAAAAAAAAGATCGAGTTGATCAAACATAATTCACAAATCGCACTTCAAAAACTGTATCAAAACCGTTAGCGGATCATGTTGCTAATGTTTTCTTTCTTTCTATATACATATATATATATACGCGTTGAAATAAAACTTCCCGATGTGACACTTAAAAGCAGAAAGACACACAAGCAAAGCACTGTTGTCTGGCTTAGCTGCTTGTCTCAACGATTGGTGTCACCACAGCGCCACCGTATAATGAGTCGCACTTATTTTTTCCCCCAAATTATCCAACCTTACAGCGGCTAAAGCGTCGGGCTAACTACGGCTACTCGCTCCAGTAAAAGTTCTTCAACACGCAATAAAGATAGCTAAGCTAAAGCTTTTCGCTAAAGCTCGGCTATTCTGTTTTTATTTCGGCGCATCCCCGCGGCGTCGCCCCGGCTTGCCCAGTTGCAGTGTCCGATCGATGTTGAATTGAACAAAGAGGATCAATTTCTGATCAGCGAGAGAGCCACTTTCATCAATGTGAGGAAGAGGTCTTGAATTCTCTTCCGAAACACCTACGAGGCGGCCGCCGAAAAACACAAAACATCACGACTGAAAGGTGAGAGGCGACGAAAGCGAATGGAGGACAGTGGAATGGAACGGAGGTTCAACTGACCTGTAGTTGTTGTAAGTCAAAGCGCTTCCAATATTGAAACATCGATCCTGCATTGGCCGCCATCTTGAGACATATTGAGACGGGAATGAGATGCTGATAGAGAGCGCGAGGGTTGGAGTTCAGTGGAGAGGACCGAACGGTCGCAAAACCCGGACTGGACAACTCACACAGCTCACCCTGGCAACAACTGATATACGGAATGGATTCAGTGTACAGGAGTGTAGCCTTAATAACGCCATTATAATTGCTTAAATAGCTTTTTATCAACATACAAATATTACAGGTAAATAACCGATCGTACACTAAATTGCTGCTAATTTAAATTCGTTTAAAAATACATACAGTTGAACTAGCCTCTGTGTGATGTCAGAGTTTGTATGATCGATATATATAGGAGTCCAAAGATCACACAAAAAATACTGTTACCTGGAAGCCATATCTAAACAACAGTTCCACCAGAGGAGCATTCAGTGTCCTCTGAGAACACTGAATGTTGATGTTTGTAAGCCCAAACATCAAATAATTCATTCAGGATCAATAATCATTGTTCCTCTAAAATAACAGCGAAATTTAGTATTTTAAATATATATAATTCTTATCAAGTGTTTTTTCA
Organism: Arothron firmamentum; assembly: GCA_016586285.1. Classification (NCBI taxonomy): domain Eukaryota; kingdom Metazoa; phylum Chordata; class Actinopteri; order Tetraodontiformes; family Tetraodontidae; genus Arothron; species Arothron firmamentum. The sequence continues at coordinate 14,253 of BJFM01004502.1, read as the reverse complement.
ATTTACATATTTTGGATATTTTTGAAGCCTAAACTAGTGCTCATTTTTGAAACTCTCATTTTTTAATTATTGAAATTCTGAAGACTACATTTATTTTGTGTTGATCTTTAGGTTCTGCTCGCATTGTTTTTTTCCGTTATTTAAAATAATTCATATATCTCTATATATATAATCAACATTCAACTAAATATATTCCACATAAGTACAGCACTGAACTTTAACCAACCATTGGTCACAATAATAAAATCATTACCTCCCCATTTAAATGACGAATAAAGATGATAAAAGATATTAAACTGAAAAAAGATGCGAGGATAAGTGTGCTGGTGCCAGACGGAGTCCATTTCCACTGATCTGCAGGAATGTGTTCAAGTTTAGCTGTTGTTGCTGTGACCTTGAGCAACACTCAGAACGCCGACTGTTCCTGCGGCATCAGAGCATCTGACCGTGTCCCCTTGACCCCTGTCCCCACTCCAAAGCCCGAAAATGTGTAAATAAGCCCTAATTACACTGTTCCAGATTCAATATGTGCATACCATTTGCTCCGTTTCATATGCAGTTTATGTTTTATATGGATTGTTTTCGTCTGCTTTTTTTCATCAGTTCCCATATATTTCGTTTGTTTACTGTGTTATGTGGCCTTCATTCACATTTGGGAGGGTTATAAAAGCCTCTAGCAAAAATAGTTTAATACCTTGGTCATTTTTGTTTCTCTCCAATAATTCTGATTTCTTCACAGCCACTGCACTTTAATTGCGGTCTGTAAAAATAACCCGAAGATTTGCCATAAATAATGATACCTCTTTCACTGCCTTCGTGTGATACAAAGGTGGCCTGTTTTTAAGCTTGGAATTAGCTGAACTTTGTGGTCGTTACTTGATTTGAATCCATTTGGGACTGCACCCTCAGGCTATGAATAGTGCTCGTAGTCATCGACTGATATTTACATGTAGTTTTTAAGCACCTTTCAAATACTTCACTGATAGACAATGAATCATACAATCGGCTGGGCAATGCAGTAAATTAAGGGCTGAATATTTTGACCATAACACCCACTCACATGCTGTTTATAAATTTACACGAGCTGATTCATGAGATTTGCCATGATAAAATCAGCATGAATTCTGTTCCTGCCAGTGTCAATTAATTGTTATGGTCTGTAAAAACAGCAAATGGTCTGCGCTGGGAGGCATAATGACTACTTGTGAGACTGCACATGAAGTGATAAATTCCACATTTAATCCTAGTTTTTTGTTCCAGAACCATCACTGACTTGTGTAACTCCTCTTCAAGGTAAACCAGAAATATAGGTCTGTTTCGTTGTAGGGCACAACTGCCCATTGTGTCTGCCTCCTTTCATTTCCCCTCACTGTGAAACAACAAAGACACATTCTTTTTTCCAACTACTGTCGCGTGATCTTTATTTTATTGTCGATTTCTGTTTATGTGCCGTTAGCATCCAAAGACTAACACCAGTGGAGGTCAAAATAAAAGTGCTATGGCAACACTCATTTTGTATCAAGAAAATCCTCTATATCACTGGGTGAATGATAAAGGCCTCACTTCAACCTCTGCTCTACTATTTCTAAATTCTTTTATAACGACACAATGCTGCGTAAATACACAGTCAAACGTGAAAAATTTCAGCTTTCACTGAAAATACATACAGCAACTATGATTTCAGGGCTGGCCCATAACCGTGCACGGAGCTGATTGACGTCATATGAACTTTGTCTCACATGAGGCTTTGCCAATGAATTACTGGATCCTAACCCTGTGAGAATCGCTGCATTATTATTCATGACATTTGTACGTCCAGGGACTCTCCTCTCCTCCCCAGTGTGTCAGACTGGTTTTCAGCCACTCGTGTGAAGCAGAAGAGGTCGTACAGTGTTGGTCAGAGCAGAGGAAGCCAGTCATCTCCTACAGATGATCAGCTAGCTTCACGTGTGTCTGAGGTGAATGATCTGGGAGGATTTCTCTCCTTGCTTGTTTTTTTTTTTGTTTTTTGTTTTTTCTCCTGCAGACTTGGCTGCTAAAAAGCTTCATTGGTCTGGGTGCATTTGGTTAAAAGTCAACAATGGAGAAATAAATAAATAACTTTGTATCCTGCATCACCGCCATTATGAGTGCAATATAATTTTAAGGCTGGCAGAGGAATAAAATTGAGCAGCCTTTCTATCCTTCAGCTCTCCTGCTTTTCTCTGCTTGTGTCCCTTTTCCATTGACTGTGCCTGCAAGGTGCTTTTAGTGGGCCCTGTGTGCCGTGGTAGAGATAGATGCGTGGCCCTTTGGGGCCTGCAGGCAGAGACCAACACTGATCATGTCAGACAGTCGGGGGAGGCTGTGTAAGATCATCACCCAGCAGTGGAGTGAATTGCCGCACTGGCACTTTCACACAACCTCTGACCTGAGCGGTGACCTCCGAGGTCATGATCAAGGTCAGGGGTCAGAGAGGGCCCCTCTGATCAGCCAGCTCACAAGCCCCTCCTGCCACTTCCTCCTCTTCTCTGCATGTCACCCTGTTTTTTCCCCTTCTTTTTTTATTTTCCTCATCATCTTTGTGTCTGTCTGTCCCGCACACTCATCTTCACCAGTTGGGCCCAATTGAGTCATCTCATCTCCTGGGAGGGTGGAAAAAGGAAACAAGAAAAATCAATAGGGAAGATCGGTGAGTCCCACTGAAAAAGTAAATGTTTCCCTCAAACTAAATCACATATAAATGGATACAGTTAGCCACTAAGTGAGACGTGTTTGGGGGCTTCTTGGAGAAATTATAAGTGCAGTAAGATATCCGATTCTTGTCCCTTTGAAGAGTCCTGTGTGTCGCTTCCGCCGCCATCATGGATGTGCTGATGGTTTGTAGACAGAGAGGAGGGCAAAGGAGACCCTGGTCGTGTCTAAGCATCGGGCTTCGTCCAGATTGTAATAGCAGCTCAACACAGCATCACTGCCTCCCACCACATTAGTGCAACTGCAGTTCCAGCGTTTGTTTTTTTTTTCCAGCAAAACATGCTTACAAGGTTATTGCTGCCTGGGTTCAAATAAATAAAACAGCAATGACAAAGATAAACAAAACCCAGTTGTGTGTCATTTCTTGACCTCAGCTGCCTCTGCTTTGGCGGAAAGACCTATATGTGTTTATAAGGCCGAGCCGCACCACGCATCTATAACTTATGAGTTTGCTGCGCTCATCTTCCTAACTGGAGATAACCTCAGGCAGGACATTAAATAATGGTCTGAAAATAGAACTGTTGAGATGAAAGGGAGGATAAATAATGCAGAAAGAATACACAACCTCTTATGGGGATAACTAGTCACAGACATGCACGTACACACACACACACTTTTTTTTTTGCTCCATGGTGTAGAAGAGTCATTGTGTGTCACCATGGAAAGGAGGATCCAACAGAGACGCACACGCTGGTTGCTTCATCTCCTCCCTCTCCCAACGGTCTGCCCTTTTTTTTTCTACTTACATTCAGACTTTATGTCATATTCCATATCTGTAGGGAGGAATGATGCTGTCCCAGTCTTGCCTTGTTTTTCCTGCCCATCAGACAATTTCCCAACTCAAATTTATTGAACTGGATCTGATTTAACAGAAAGAAAGAAAGAAAGAAAAAAGATGGCTAACACAACTACACAATGAGCAATCTGTCAATGTTAGATCACCAAATCAAAGCAATGAGTCATATATTAAGAGTGGAAATGCTGGGTCATGTTTAATAAATAAAACATTTGAGACAAACCTTTTTAAAGCCCGGCTGCTGCTTGACTAATTTTCAAGTGAAATGTTTATTCATCCGCCAAATTAAACATGCATGTCTGGAGAAAAAGCCTAACGTCACTCCATTTGCAGGTCCCTGAACGCGTCACACTAAACGGCTTTGTGTTTGTGTAGGGAGACACCCAGTGGTGGATGAAGTGCAGCCCTTTTAGGTGAGGTAAACAGGATACAATAAAACGCTTGACACGTACAATATATTGGTCATTTTTTAGGGTTTGAAGTATTGGGGATCCGTTTGAATAAAAATCAATAAAACGCATCACAACTTTACTAGTAAATTCAGCCACAGCTACTCAACTATATAAAAAAAAAAGTTTTACCATACACTGAAGATGATAAAACCAGTTTTGCTGGTCTAAGAGTTACCTTCGCCCTCGCCCTGATTTGAAGGACACCGCGCCCAAAGTCACGCTGCTGACTCAGGCTGAGGGCGCCTGCGAAGCCGAGGGGCCTCACAAAGGCTCCTTTCACCGACAGCGTGCTCCTCTGCAGCAGCCCTTCCAGCTTGAAAAATACACATCTGCTCGGGACAGCTGCCGAAATCTCTTTTACGCGCACCTGGATGAACAGGACGTCGTGATCCCAGGCCACCGTGGGGCAGACACGCACCGGACAGCGATTTAGTCCGACTGAACCGGCCGCTGTCGCTTTTTAATCAATCCGATTACACCAAAGTTCACGGTGAGTTCTGAGAACTAAATGCACCTTAGGAATATGTTTGGAGTGTCAGATATCCTAATAAGTCACGCTGAAAGCAGACAGGGCATTTAACAAGCACACCCAGGATCAGCCCCATTCCATTTAAAATTAGTGAAATTCTGTGAGGAATGTGACCATTCTTCAATTCCTGCATCAGTTCTTTCCCTTTTTTGGTCAGATGGGCCTGTCTGTGCCTGACCTCAAAAGAATCATGACACTAAAAAATGCGCTGGGGATTAAAAGACCATTCTGGTAAATGTCATTTTGAATGACTATTGCATAGGCGATGTTGTCACAGTAAGGATGATTCCATGTCCTATCGTTTAGACTTTACATGTATACTCATAAGCCCATTAAGACAGAGGAAAGGCTGTGCACAGCCAGCACGGAAACGCTGATGTTTACTAATGGTGTGACTGTTTACAAAGTAATTCTGTTTTACTGCAAAGTCTACGTCAGCCCGAGCGAGCGCAGCTGAAACAAAACACCAGCCAGGAATTGAAAGGTCTTCATTTCCTCATTGCGATTCCTTCAGCTGTAATTATTAACCTCATTCTTTCTTTTCAGACTGGACTTTGACACGTCGGAGCGACAGCAGGGAAAGCCAGCGCCATGTGTGGATCTTCCATTGTGGAGCCGATAGCCTCGTTATTGGCAGCCATGCCCAGCTGCAGCTGGCAGGTCCAGCAGCAGGTTCCAGCTTCTCCACAGCCGGGAGGTTCGGCACCTGTTCACCTGTAGGAGTCGAGTCTTTGGCCATTTAGATGGGTTTTCCCATCCGCCGCCGCTCCTGGGGCAGATTCCTGTCCAGGGCTTTCAGAGTGGGGAGAGCGTTTCTACCCTTCTCTGCCAGGCGGAGGTGCACATTTACCTGCCTGGGTGTAGTCTGCCTGACGGTGTTTGTTGCTATGTCTCTGCGCGACGTGGCGAGGACGCTGGATCCCGAACCCCCAGTCCAGCCCACTGAGGACAACAGTGTGGTGACGATGCTTCTCTGGTCCCACCCGTTCGGACAGCGCAGCACCTTGTTGGACTGCCTGGAGCACTACCAGATTGGGGGGTGCAGGGTCACCGACGACAGGCGCGCGTACAGAGAGGCAGACGCCGTCATCATCCACCACCGGGACATAGTCGAGACCACCACCCTACCACTGGAGCCCCGACCAGCTGCGCAAAAGTGGATTTGGATGAATTACGAATCCCCCACCCACTCGCCGGGTTTGGCGTATTTTGAGGGTATTTTTAATCTCACGCTGACCTACCGGATGGACTCGGATGTATTCCTGCCGTACGGCCTTTTGATACCCAATTCAGCCAGAAGCGCCTCCCATAACTCTGATCGATATCTGAGGACGCCTCCACCCTCAGACGTGCGCCGACCCCGCCTCCTGGCCTGGGTGGTCAGCAACTGGGACCCATCCCACAGGCGCGTGGCCTTCTTCACACAGCTGCGGCAGAAGCTGCCCGTGGACGTGTACGGGCGCGTTGGCCGGCCGTTTGCAGGGAGCGTGGTGGAGCTGCTCCGGAAGTACCAGTTCTACCTCGCGCTGGAAAACTCTCAGCACACCGATTACATTACGGAGAAGCTCTGGAACCCGATCGAGGCCGGGGCCATTCCGGTGGTCCTGGGCCCAACCAGGAAGAACTACGAGCGCTTTCTGCCCCCAGAGGCCTTCATCCACGTGGATGACTTCCCGTCGGTGCACCAGCTGGCGCAGTACCTGCTGATGCTCAGGCGCAAGCCGAAGCTGCTCATGTCTCATCTGAGATGGAGAGGCAGCTACCAGCTACACCGGCCCAGGTTCTGGACTGAACACTGCTGCACGGCCTGCAGGGCGGTCAGAAAGAACAGGGGCCGGACCAACGTGGTCAGAGACCTGGCACGCTGGTTCCGCTCATGAAATCACCTCAGAATGGTAAAAAAGAAACGGGCTTGTAGAACTTTTGAAATGGTGAATATTTTTCATTAACCTGACTGACTGTGCAGAAATAAAGAACATTTCCCTACGTGCACAGCTGCGCTGATATGTGCCCTTTGCCTAACGGCGTCTCATGCGTGCCCACATCACTGCCTGTATATCAGAACCTGTCTGAACACACACCCTCCAGTCTTTATGGTTCTACATCATCCCCCTTTTGCAGATATCCGTACATTCCTTTGGGCCAAATACCATGTAGATTCTTGGCTCAGGCGGAAAGAAAGCGCAGCCTGTTTTGAAGCTAACCTTCAGGAGTGCCTCGATTTCAAAAACGAGAACCTGCGACGTGGAACATTTCAGATTGCACATCTGTGCGGGACACTGACACAGAGGTGACGTTATGTTCATGAACTGTGGGACGTTAGAGCTTTCCAAAAGGAACTGTTACATCATCGCCCGTTGGAGCCGCTGACATCCATCAGCAGTAATGTTTCAGATGGCTCATTAAAACCAATATGAAGACTATGTTTAACGCTCCGCTCGTGATGTGCCTTGTGTCTGCACAGCACCGCAGCCGCGCGTTAAAAAACCGGCCCAAAGGGGACGACTTGACACGTCAAAGGTCCAGACAGAAAAGTAACGGCAGTCTGCGGTCACATATCCTGCTCAAGCCATTATAAATCACACTTAAATCAGCCAAAGAGATGAAAACGGTGATCACGTCACCCTGTTTTCTCCTGCGGGATAAAACATCACTTTATGTCAAAGGCTGCCAAGTTCGCAGAGGATTGGGCGAATGGTTGCTTGGCAACGGGATGAAATATTTTCTGTATCAATATAGAATACGTGATTCAAAGGTATGGGGGGTCGAGCAGAAGAAGTGGAAGGTGAGTTCTGATGAATAGCCCTAATCAGAGGCGGTTTGATCTGATTTAAGGCCTTTAACAACCGGTTGCAGCTTATTACAAAGATCCTTCTCAGCCCTGGTCCAGACGCGCTCAACGCCGCCATTCATAACCTCCGTGGCTCCTGGCTAGAGACACAGTAATCTCATTTGTGCAGCAACAGATGTTTCTCTTAAAAACATCCGTCGACTGGGGAGTGAAAAGTCTCCCGCTCATTCTCTCAGGGGATCAAAGCGGCCGGTCTGAGTCTGCCACGTTTGGACGGGTCCTTCTGGAGACGCACTGACTTCCAGTAAGCCGGCCGTAAACACCGGCCTTCCAGTCCCTCTCACACAGCCAGCACTGTTTTTCCTCTTAATGAGGATGCTTTTATGTTGGCGGGGTGGAAGAGAAAGGAAAATGCATATGAAACAACAAAACCCCCAGACAAATAAACAGCGCGGCGTTCCCATGGCGGCGCGGCGCAGTAATCTGACGGGTGGATTCCCATGGCTGTGTCTCGCTGCCCCATAGACCTCCATTTTGTCTCACTGATGGTTCCTGTGATTGCAACCATCCATCTTACTGTCAGAGGCAAAAAAAGGGCACGGAAGGGGAAATCACAAACGCCATCTCTCTCTCGCTCCCTTGTGTCCAACAAACAAGCCACCCCACTGTGCTGCTCGTTGTACGTGCATGCGTGCGTGCGTGCGTGCATGCGCGCGTGTTTGCATCTGCGTGTGCTCATGCTTATATGATCTACAGAGAGAACATGCGTGGGTGTGCATCTTTGGCTGTCTGTGCCTGCCCATTATGCTGCATGATCAGTCACTGGAGTGTGCACGGGGGAGCGGCGGACATGTCTGATCCTGCAGCTGATCAAAAGCGCCAGAGACTCGTTCCCTTGTGGCCTGCGCGAGGAGGCCTCATATCAACACGTCTCTGTTCAGTAGACAGGAAAAACAAGGGGGGAGAAACAGGCAGCGGAGGAGGGAGGGAGGGGTGGGAGGGGGTGCATCAGCAGGAACACAGAAACAGGCAGGCGAAGCGCAGATGAAAGAGTGCACAAAGAGGCCAGTGTAGAACACATGACAAGGATCCAAAAAAACACGCTTAGCTCCCGTTTGTGATGAGCTAATTGTCTGGCAGAAGTCAGCTCGGCGTCTCCTCGCTGATGTCACGGCACGTGCGCTTGCGTGATCCCGCTTTCCACAACTGTGGATGTCACAACAAAACAACAACACAGCAACCTAACCCAAAAGCGTTTGGCAGCAGGTCAATCAAATATGTGAGAACTCCTCCGGATGTCGCAGTGATCGTCGACTGAAAGAGGAGTTGAAACCACCAGACCTCTGATGGAGACTTCTTGCCTGGCTGTGGAGCCGAGCTCCTCCTTTAAAATGGAATCATATGAAACGGTTCCCTTTGTTGCTGCGACTTTAACGCTACAATAATTAACCCTGACATCCTGCCGAGAAAAGTGTCTGGCAGATACAACAACAAAGCATACCTGAGCCGGGTAATAAAAGACGGAACAGGTAGAAAACAGCTGCATTTTAAACGCTGGCCTGCACCAGAACAGCCGCAGACACGCTCGTCACGTTAAAGCAGTTTTGCTTGTTTTCCTGCTGGATTTTACATGAAGTGACATAAAAAGTGAGGTTGCTAACAAAAACCACCTTGGCTGGGTTTTATATTGAAAAAAGGCTGTTACTGTCAGGGCTAGTTAGTGGATTAGCTTGTTGACTTTTCTGAAAAATGGAACAAACACAAAATAAACAACACAGGCTGCTTGTGTTAAAGTAGTCTTTTTAAAGCTCCAATCAAAGATGCTGCGTTGAAAGCTATTTTTCAGTGTCACACGCAAAAGAGAATGATTTTATCTGTTTTTTGGGGGGAGTTGTGCTAAACGGAGATGCTGGCTCGAGTGTTGATGTTGTCAGCAAACCCTGTGAATGTTCAAAGACTACCCCCC
>BJFM01004493.1:5681-15448 GCA_016586285.1 Arothron firmamentum | reverse complement strand
CAGCCGGGGATCAGACCGCCACGGTCCCCGCCTTCGGCTGCCACCCAAAACGCCTTGCACCCGACCCCTTTGGCCCCTCCTGCAGGTGGTGAGCCCACGGGAAGTTTAAATAAATTTTTAATTTGCAAATCTAACAGCGTGCTCTGCATTTGGGTCCTCTATCCTGAACTGTGACAGGAATGCATGCACGGTCGCAGCAGGGACGGGGTCTAAGAGAGATCTCCCCCAGCAGAGCCCGAACAGTCGTAGCTATAGGCTTTGGCAAAAAGCATGATTTTAAGTCTACTATTAAACATAGAGACAATGTTTGCCACCCAGACTGATGCCAGTAAAAGGTTCCACAGCAGAGGAGCTTGATAGCTGACAGCTCTGGCTCCATATCTACATTGGAAAGTTTGTGGTATTACCAGTAAACCTTAATCTAAGGAACGTAGCATCTTAGAGGCCTGATATGGTTTAATTTGATCAGCGATATATGATGGTGCCAGACCATGCACAACTTTGTAGGTTAGGAGGAGGATCTTAAATTCTACTCTAAATGTTATTGGAAGCCAATGTAGGGAGGCCAACGCAGGTGAAATGTGGTCACGCCTCTTAGTCTTGGTCAGAACATGAGCTGCAGAGTTCTAAATGAGGTGCAAAGTTCTGAGGGACTTTTTTGGGCATCCTGATAAAAAAGATTTACAGTAACCCAGCCTGGAGGTAACACAGGCATGGATGAGGTTCTCAGCAGTATCTAAGGAAAGGACAGGCCTAATTTTTGCAATGTTACGAAGGTGGAAGTAGGCGGTCCCTGAGATTGGTTTTATGTGCATGTTAAAAGACAGGTCCTGATCGAAGCTAACACCCAAGTTCTTTACATTGGTGCTAGAGGCAGGAGCAAGTCCATTATGAAAGTCATTCGCTAAAGATTGTCTAAGATGTTTTGGACCGACTAACAGAACTTTTGTCTGAGGTTAATAGATGAAAGTTGTGGGTCATTCAGGACTTAATCTCTGTAACACATGATTGCAGTTGTGTTAGCTAATTGCTTTCATCTGGCTTCATTGATAAGTATAATTGGGTGTTGTCAGCATAGCAGTGAAAATTTATTGAGTGTTTTCTGATCACAGCGCCTAATGAAAGCATATAAATTGTGAATAGAATTGGGCCACGGACAGAAACTTGTGGAACACCATAGTTAACCTTGGTGAACATGTGCCAGATGTGATTTACATGTACAAAGTGGTGTCTATCTGATAAATAAGACTTATACCAACTTAAAGCAGTTCCATTTATACCAATTTGATTTTCTAATCTATGTAAAAGAATCTGGTGGTCAACAGAATCAAATGCAGTTCTGAGATCCAGAAGGACAAATACTGAAATACAGCCCAGATCAGAGGCCATTAACAGGTCATGAGTGACTTTTAAATTTTACCAGTGCAAGTCTCTGTGCTGTGCTGTTCCCTGAAACCTGACTGAAAAACTTCAAATAGGCTGTTTTTATGGAGATAATTGCACAGCTGGCTGGCGATGACTTCTTACAAGATTTCCGAGATGAAGACCAGGTTGGAGATAAGCCTATAGTAACCAAAACCCCCTGAATCTAGATTGGGCTTTTTTTTTTTTAGCAGGGGTTTGATCACAGCAACTTTAAAAGTCTGTGGGACATAGCCTGATGTCAGGGACAAATTGCACAGACTGGCGAAGGTCTGACTGCTCTTCTAGAAGCGATAAAACAGCTTACCAGCCAAACATCCAAGCTAACTAAGAAGGTGTATTTTCTTGGCAGTCAGACACAACAAAACTTTGTGAGTGTTTGGATCCAGCTTATTGGCCCCCTCCTGTGTTCCCCTTGTTCTCCCCTAGAGGGGGCTGTTCCCCCTGACTCCAGCAGTGGGCACACACCTGCGGCTGATCAGCTAATCAGTACTGATTAAAGGATGCTGGCAGCCGGTGCTCACTGCTGGATCGTTTTGTTTTGTTTGCCCTGTTCATGTTTGGTCCCAGTGACTGGTGCTCCTGACCTGGTGGAAAACACTCCGGCATCCCTGCCTACCCTCCCGAGTGCAGCCCGAGCGAATCCTCATTTTTCCATGGGTCTTGGAACCTGACTCTGTGTGAGTACCCGTCTTCCCCAAGACGCCACATTCTCCCTGTGAGGAGCATAAACGTTCAGGCATTCGGACACTCCGTTGAGGAATCTCCCCTGGAGTTCATGGACTTTGTGGACTCTCATCGTTGATCTGTTTTGCCCTCTGTCTGGAGCATTTTGAGTTGAGTTTTTGTACACCCAAATAAAGGGTTATTTTTGCTTTAAACCACCTGTCCTTGTCTGCATTTGGGTCCTTTAAAAACCTCCCGAAGACCTAACAGTGAGGCTCATCAGTATGGCTGAGACTGTCGAGTTTAATGCAGTGGAGATTAAATACTGTTAAACTCGGTTGCAAGTGATGGTGAAAGATGTAGCTGCCATCAAAAATGACAACCCTGAACTGAAAGAAAGAGTCCTGGAGTTGAAACGGTATAAGCTTTAATGAAAACTCTGCTGCTTATACCGTTTCAACTATCCTTTCAGCTCCAGGACTCTTTCTTTCAGTTCAGCGTTGAAACGTTATAAGCGGCGATGGAATCTGCAAGGACAGAGAGAATATTTATGAAGTGGTGGCCAACTTGATCAGACTCTCTCCCACTGGTCTCTGAACATTGACATCGTAGACTTGGTTCACCGACTGGGTTATTAAACAGGATTCTTGGACTGCCATCTTTCACCTTCTTAACATAGCACTAGAAAAGCAATATTTCTGTTCTGTAAGGGTGAAAAATTTATTTATTTATTTATTTATTTTACAGGAAACACATGCAAAACCAGAAGATGAAAAAAAATTGGACTAACTAATGAGGAGGACAAAATCCTCTTTGATTTTGTTTCCACTAAATCAGCAGGTCTGTCTGTATTGTTTGCTAATCAATGCTCTGAATTTTGACAAACAGTACATTATATCAGTTAACATTGTTACGCCCCATCTAGGGTTCCAGGCCGCAACATAAAGAAAAAGGAGGTTTTTCTCTTGGTGAAGGGAAAAAAGTTTATTAACAAAACAACAAACAAAACCCGCTGGAAACAAAACTCACTAAATTACCTCTTAAAGGGAAAATAAAACACAGGGCTCTGACCTGCCTTCCTATTAATAAAACACAGAGAAAACTTGCGGAAAAAGAAAAAGCTACTTCCCCCTACCGACCCGGGATGTTCCACGTGTTTGGACAAAAAGGAGAAAAGAAAAAGGTGCTTGCCACATGCAGCACTTTTACACATAATCTTGGACTATCAAAGGTCAACGAAGCTGAGCAGCGCAGGCTGGTGTCGTCTCTGAGGCCAAAAGAATGGAGCGCCCCAAGGCCCGAGCAAGTCCTCTTTTAAACTGCATCCGCCGCTCCTCCGGCCAATCGCAGAACACCACCTGGACATACACACCCACACAAAGTGCAGAACAGCACCCCATCCCGACAGGGAGTGGGAATCACACAAGGCAGCCACTGAAATAAAAACCTGTCCCCTGTGGGGTCATAACAACGTCTATGGTGCGGAACAGACTTTTGATTTCTGAGGTCTATGACATGATTAAGAACTTAAGGTCTCTTTTCCATTGGCTGGTGTGGTGATGGGAGGTGATTTTGACGTGTTAATGACGAATACAGAGAGTAATAAAAGGAACTTGCCAACTTTCAATTCTCTATTGAGATTGGTAAATCTGATGACAAGAGTAATAGACAAACTAAGATGAATTTGATCAAAGAAATTAATACCCACTGTTTAAAAAAACATCAGTCTCCGAGAGTAATAAACAGAACTTAGTAACTGCAAAACTAGGCTTAATGATATTTATCTCACGAAAGCACAGGGGACCTGTGTTAGATCGAGCCAAATGGATAGAGAAAGGTGAAAAAGGCACAGCATACTTTTGTGGCATAGAAAAGAGAAGACAGGAGCAGAATTCAATTAAAACCTTGGTTATCCTAAATTAATTGTCTTCAGACCGAGCTAGAATCGCCAAAGAAATTGTTTCCTTTTATAAGAAGCTGCACGTTCGAAAACAGTTTGAGCTGGACCCAAAAGCAGACAGGAGGCAGTTCAAAGCTCGATAATGAGCTCATACGAGCGAGCAAAAGAGAACAAAAGGCCCTCAACTGGATGATAATAAGGCAGAACACAAAATGCCCAGCGACGTGGTGGGATCCGTGCAGGAAACACTCGATTGCAGTCAATTCAAACGAAAAACAAACCAGTTGCAGGGGTAATGTGGCAACCTTGGGGCAAAGACAGAAGGAACAGGCTTTGGGTTTAATCCAGTAAGATTTAGACGAGCGAATCAGCAACTGCATTTACCACCAATTGGACAAATGACCTGGTGCCAGCGACCCGGTGACAGTGCCTTATATCCAGCTGATGCCCTGCAGGTATGTCACCAGCTACACTTGCGACTCACCTACGCCCCCTGGAGGACAAGGAATAAAACAATTTGGTCAAAACAACAGTAAACGAACAAAAGTATGCCACAAGTCCAGTTGCACACAGAGACCTAACCTTGGATAACGATGAATGAGAACGTACACAGACATTAGCCAAAAATCAGGCCCATAGGTGAGTATCAAAACATATATTGACTGGTAAATTGAGTGCTTTGCCCTTCTGCTCGGCTCTTTCGTCACCATGACAGATCGACACAAAGTCAGTATCAGTGTTGATGCTGCACTGATCTGTCCTTCATCCTTCACTGATGATCAACACCTCAAGATATATGAACTTTTCCACATTATCTCATCCTTGACCCGGAGAAGGCACTTCAACCTTGTTCCAGCTTTACGCAAAATTAAATTGAATGAATTTTTTTTCCTGCAAAATAATGGGATTTGATAAAGAATTGTCTGGAGTTTAAAGACTAAGGCCTTTCACAGAATTGCTAAAGTATTATTATTATTATTATTATTATTATTATTATTATTATTTTTATTATTATTATTATTATTATTATTATTATTATTATTATTATTATTATTATTATTATTATTATTATTATTATTATTTGTTTCTGAATTATAGGTGCTATAGTTTATCAGAAATAATTTTAGATAGGTGGTGAATGATTGTGAGCTTTATTCTGACTCTACTTTTAACTCTATTCAATAGCTTTAAATCTTAACATTTGCTTCAGAGGACAATTTAAAAAAACAAGGCCATATTTTGAGGAACAATGACACTATACCACTAATAGAACTTCATACTTTCTTTACTCTTTCTTTACCTTCTGCAGTATAACTGATTTATCAAAGTGTAGTTAATTAGAACACAAATGTGATGAATGATAAGTGGTTTACTTGTGTTACTTGTGTGAGACCTTGAAAGAAATGCAAAAAAGAAGGAAGAGAAGATGAAAGTTGAAAGAAAAAGAGCTGCTGAAAGCTAAAAAACTAAGGACGCCAAAGAACTGACAAAGAAAAAGAGCACGGCAGAGACGGAGATCAGTTTTCGTACCTGTTGAGATATTAGTTCAATTATGTTATTTTAAATATCATATATTCATGTATAAGTTTTAATTGAATAGTTGTAATTAGAATCATTGTGTGTATTCTATAGCTTTAATGGGTGTTGGCTGAGTGGTGTGAGATTAGGGGTTGTAAAAGATTTGTCTGGGATGACCAAATATGGTAGTGGTATGTGTATACAAAGATTTGTGTAGGGGGACGGAACCTGGAGTCGACATTGCAAGGATGTACATATACCTTGTGTGTATGAAGATTGGGGCTCTTCTCTCACGAACTGAGACACAGTGCTCAGGAACCTGTGGTAAGACCCCAGAAGCTTCTGTAAGTATTTGGACAAAGTAGCTGGGGAGAGGGAAGTTTGGGCTTCCCTGCTTAGGCTGCTTATTTTTGTGTATCAAGAGGCACAACAGTTGATGAAACAAAAATGACAGAAGAACATGACAGCAAATTATTTGGTACTTTTATTCAAGTGAATGTTTAAATTTTTTACCTTGTGTCTGTATGTTTACTAAAGTACACAGCGTGTGTACTAGTTCTTCTGTACTAGTACTTGTGAACTACTGTCCTTGTAAATTAATCCACTACCATTGGGAGTTGTCTTCCATTGAACGCCAACAGCATCTCCAATGAGTTGCTGAAGCTGAATTAGTGCAGGTTTAGATGCTGGTCTGTTAACTACACAACTAAGTTCAGAAACTGATCTAATTAGACATAGATACAAGGCTTTTAGCAGATGGCAGAAACACTGCCCCATTCCGTCCTGCTCAGTATTCACTCACATTTAACATTGTAGATTTATTAAACAGTTTAATACAAACTAAATATACTTATTGCTTTTTATTCCAGAACAAAAACAACTGAAATATGCAAACCTCACTCACTCTCACCATTCTGACTAATCTTGTCAAAATATGGAAGACATGGCTTAAGAAAAGGAGGATAAATATATAGGAGGATAAATATATATAACTAAGGTTTTGCTCCAACCATCAATGGCCGTTTCCCCCTGTGGTTTAAAGTATGCACAATGTAAACAATAAGGCGGGACTAAGCTCTGCTGGGCTTTTTAAGCAAGTGAGGGTTGGTCTCTTCATTTCACTCTGATTCAGTCCATGATGGTTACTCCAGTTGTTCTGATATGCCTCTGCATTCTCATTCTTGTTCTTCTGCTCAAGTCTCAGAAGCCGAAGAATTTTCCACCGGGACCCCCAGCCCTGCCACTACTGGGGAATATTTTGGAGCTGAACTTGGAAAACCCTTTGCAGGACTTTGAAAGGGTAAGATAAACTATGGAATGAATGATTGTAGGGGATTTCAGAATTTTTTTTTAAATTCACAGAGCTATGACTTTGATATTGTATTTCACTTGCAAAATTGTTTTTGCAGAAATGCTGTTTTTAATATATTTCAGAGTTCAACATGTGTAACCATTGTTCTGTGTTTGTTACAGTAAAGGTTACACAAGTGTTTTCTTAAGAAGTGATTGCATAACATGTGTGTATAGAGTTGACCGTGTGTTTGACTGCATGCCAAACCAGAGACTGCACCCGAAAGTCTGGACCGCCCAGTGAAAACTTCTGTTGATGTGAATAGTTCAGAAAGTGCAAGATGAAATGATCTCCAACAGTTTTAATATGAAGTATTTTCATTAAGAGGAGTGTATTATATTTGTATTGTACAATTTTAAAATAAAAAGGGAAAAAGCAGCCTACTGAGATATATTGAGAACCTCCAGGAGATCTGAGCTCTCAGGTTATGGTGACTAAGATATCAGCACTTAATAGTTAGTTAATTACCAATCAGTAATTGTTAGCAAAGATCAGGGGATCAAAAAAAAAAAAAAAAGCTTTATGAACACCCAGAATCCTCTACATTTGTTTCAACAATTAGCAGCCATGGGTTCCTCGAAAGAGATGCCTTCATATGACCTTCATGGATCATAAAAATCCATACAATACACCTTATATATTTAAACACAGCTTTTTTTTCCAGCTGCGAAAGACATATGGCAACATCTACAGCTTGTACCTGGGTAGAAGACCAGCTGTAGTCATCTGTGGATTGAAGACCGTTAAAGAAGCTTTAGTCACCAAAGGAAGTGACTTTTCTGGGCGACCTCGAGACATGTTTATCAATGACCTCATCACGACAAATGGTAAAACATTTTAAAGCTGTACAGCAGAAAATGTTAGGTAATTTTCCAAACTTTGACATTCAGACTGACCTCATTTATATTGTGTGAAGTGGCTAAAATATAATACCCAAAATATTAAGGGTTTCTTGAAAAAGGGCAAGTATTATTCTGGGCTCGCGGCTGCAGGCTTTGGCTCTGCAACCATTAACGCGATAAGTCTAAGGTCAACATCCAGGTCATAAAAGCTGAGGTGAAGAAACATTTTGGTGAGAGGTGAAACACGTAAATGAAAGTTCAGTTGCCTCTAAAGCACTTTCTGGATGCCCAACCTGCTCCCTAATGACAGTGATTTAATTTGAAACGTGTCAGGCCTACTGAGCCATCAATATTCACAATCAAAACCAAAACATTTTGTCTAAAAAGGCGTGTTTCTTAATTTGATGGGGAGGAAACCGAGAAATTTGTTCAGCATAATGATCATCCGGGCAGCCTTTTTCACTCTTGAAGTAGGCCATTTCTCAGACCTGAATGAAAGCAGGAAGAGTCAGAATGCAAACACATATTTTGGATCATTTATGGTCTGTCAGCTTTAAGACCTCATCTAATATTTATTACTTTAGGATTTTTTTGTTTTCGTAAAATAGCCTGAAAACTATGACTGCTCTTTGTCCTCTTCTACTATTTACAAATCAAATAGTAGTCTTCAAATAAACTAAGCATGAAATATGTACAGTACATGGATATGAAAATTAAAATAAACTCAAACAAGTCAAAACAACACATATGATTCAGTAAGGATATTGTTGTCTACTACACAAGACAATTAGTATAACACAATGAAATGCGATCACTAGGATGGTATGAGATGGAGGGAGAGATGGAGGCCATTCAGCAGCCTGTGGATAAAACAGCGTCTGTTCCTATGGATCTGTATACTTCTGTTATGGAGAGTGGATAGAAAGTGTGTGTGTGCACAGACCGTGTTGGGGGTGTGGATTGTGGTTTGTCCTTAGGCCCATTTCAGAAAGCAGGTAAAGCAAAAACCCTGAGTTATTAGGCTTGATTTAAAGGAAACTCAGGGTTTTTGGTTTCGCAAAGCTAGTTTAGCATAACTCCGTGAAATTAACCTACTCGTGAGCACTTTAGTTTCAAATAACCCCGAGTTTCTCCTGCTCTTGAAGCCTGCAGACTGTCGGGAGAGGATGATCCGAGCCCGGGTAGATGTTTTATCAAGCCTCAATGAGTATTTTTTATCAATTTAATTGCACTCTCAATAATTTATTTAACAGCATTCTCAGCCCTTACATCGCTCATATCACTGAAAGGCCCTCAGTTCAGAGCAAATTCTTTGTATTTCCTGGTTGTTGCAAATGGGTTTTTATATACAGTAATATCAGTGATGCAGAGCATGTGTACATGGTAACTATCGGGCTTTCAGAAATGTTACCCTTGCACTCAAATGATTTTTAAACATGTTTGTAGCATTCCTAAGTCACATATACCCCAGACATCTGATGGAAGTGTTCCACAGAATAGCAGGTATCAGTTTAAGCAATAAATGGTTTGATATCTGAAAGTAACAGCAGCCAATTCCAGAGAACTAGAGACTCCTGCTACAGGAAAAATCAGTGTGTCAAGTTGTGTCTGTGATTAATAAATTGCAATTAATGAACCAACACTAGGTGACGCTGGAAAAGCTTAGCCATTTTTCCATTTGCTATAATGGAGGTCAAATTTAAACATATCCAGGAAACACAAATTTAAAGACATAATGTATAACAGGTATTTTGGTGTGGCTATTAAATACTGGCAGTGATGGGATGGCTATAGATTTGTTTTGTGTTTAGAGAATTTCTCTAATTAACTAAATTTAGTAATCACAGGTTACATGAAGCAACCTAATACTGTTAAATGAGGACAGACTAAACAACACCACAATAGCTTGTAATTAAATCATAACTTACACATTAAAACTATATTTTTATATTTTATCTCAATTTTCTGCCAAGGCCGTTTTTTGCCTGTTGGGTTACACCTGTGTGCTCACACATACATATAGAATATAAATGTTTAATTATTGGAACAAACAAGACCAAACATTTCT
>BJFM01004488.1:50881-65856 GCA_016586285.1 Arothron firmamentum | reverse complement strand
CCTCCGCACAGAGTCCTACAAGTTACCGTGGTATGCCTACCACTGTCTGGACGTGATGGCCGTCTTTGCAGCCGTCGGCTTGGTAGTTATGGTGTTAGTTTGGGCTGCCTGTCGATGTATCATCAGAGCTCTGCTGACAAAGGCAGCAAAAAAATCTAAGAAAGAATAAATCAGGTAATATGAAAAAACCTATTAGTTATATATATGGATTTTGTGGAACCTGGTGATTTTAGTGATTTTAATCCTTTTCTTTTGAATGTTGGTATAAATCTGGGCTCTTCATTCATGGAATGTGGAGGGAAAAAAAACCTTATTGGAGAAAAATACCTGCTGATCAAAGGTTAATGCGAATTTATGCTTTGGTGTTGAATTCATGCTAAAATATTTTACAGAACTCATGTCTTTTAGTTATTTGTCAGCTGTGTTTGAGTTCATCCAATACAAAATAAAAGTTCTTCTGTGAAAATTAAATCCGCCCTTCACTGCCTCGTGATGTCCCGTCTTTCAGTGAAAATCAACAACTGTCACTATTTCTGAACTTGAAAAAAAAAAACAACTTGTTATCTGTTCAAACGTTAGCAGGATGTCAAGAGCAGGTGCACGCCTCATTCGCTCTTGTGGTTTTCCTCTGCATGCTTGAGCTGATAACTGCTTTCACACTGTGAAACATTTAGTGCAACTTGTCTCATAGTTCCTGTTTCATTTTCACAAAAATAAAAGCATCCACCACGACCTCGTTCTATTAGAAGAGTAACAGTGACATTTTTTAGACTTATTTAGGAATGGTTTATTTCAGAAGCTCAGACGAAGAGTCACAGAAGCCATTAAAATCAGTTATGTCGGAGGGCTGATGGAAGAGGGACTCGAGTAAAAAAAGGTCATCGGCTGCGAGACATGATGCTGAGCTCGCCCCATGCATTTACTAAGAGGAGCGAGCATGCTTTCATCTCCACGGAGGTAAACCAGAGGGTTGAGAGCACTGTTCAAACACACCAGGCCCCGACTGAGCTGACGAGCGATGTAGACACTGTTAGACCATTTTTGGCACAGATTCCAACTTTCCAAAAGTCTCGACCAAAGGTTGAGGTTCTTGAGTACGTGGTAGGGGATGTAACAGACAGAGAACAGGAGAACCAGGATGATCAACAGCTTCATACATTTCTGTTTGAGTACCTTGTCGGTGGTATTTGTCCTGCGGAGAATGACGAACATGTGTCCGTAGCAGCCCAGCGTGATGAGAAGAGGGATGCAGAATCCTGTGAGCGTCCATCCAAGACTGTACTTGAGGTAACTCTCTACGTACTTCTGATTGGTGGTGTCGAAGCATTTTTCAGCGTTTGACTGAGGCACTTTGGTGTAGAACATGTCTGGAAGACACTGAGTCCCAACCAGCAGCCAGGTGGTGACAGAGATAACCACAGAGTGGGTGAAAGTGATTCGTCCCAGCGCTCTCATTGGATGGACAATAGCCAGGTACCGGTAGACACTGATACAGGTCAGGAAGCCGATGCTGCCGTACAGATTCAGATTGAAGAAGAATCTCGTCATCTTGCAGAACGTTTGTCCAAAAATCCATCGTCTGTCCATGAGGTAGTACGCCACCAGAAACGGAACCGTCAGCAGGTAGAGGATATCTGAAATCCCCAGGTTGAGCACAAACAGGTTGATGTTACCCAGTTTCTTCCAGTTCTTCAGCAGAGACCACAGTCCCCACCCGTTAGCCAGCAGCCCGACGACGAACACCGAGATGTAAACAGGAGGCAGGAATTTGTCCGTGAAATCAAAGCTGGGATGAGGACAGAAGGTGTTATTCATCGTCTTCTGGACACAAATCAGCCCCTCTCTGCAAACGTGCTCGGCGTGACTGATTTACGGCGTGGGCACTTCAGACACCAGTTCCTGTTTTAAGTTGGTGCAGGGAAATCACAGTGAGAGGCTGCAAGTCGGAAAGAGTTTATGTAAAATTAAAAGCATAATTCTGAATAAAAATTTGTATTCATTGGTTTGGAATACTCTGGAAAGAATCTGGAATTGACCTTGAGACTCTAAATACAAAAGAAATACAAAGATCTGGAACATGAGGAACAGGCAGGTGGATGAAACCAGACAGGACGACACGTGTAAATCCTCAAAATAAAGCATTTTTAATGTGTATTTACTTTGAAATGTCATGTCACAACAAAAAGAAAACAACCAAAGTCAACCTCAAACTCTTGACAGCCCCCAGGTAGGCTCATGTACCCGACTACACACGAAAAATACCCCAAACATCATCTTCAACAAATACGGACGTTACGAGCCAAAACCAGAGGAAATCCTACGTCCCCCACGTTAGATACGATAGGTGGTTTTACGAAGAAAAAATGAAAAATTACAAGTTACAACACAATTCATGTCTGAAATATTAACACACGCAAAAAGACACACAGTTATATAGCATATATCAGAGACATCTGCACAGAATTATCTACAACAGTAAATGAAGAAGTGCAAACTCATTACAAGCAAAACTGTGCAATCAAAAGGTTGCATTGCTCACATTAGACAGCGGAGTCAGCCAACGTAGAGACTGGTGTCATAAAATTAACATTTTATCAAATATTTCTAACTCTGAAGCCATTCATGTAAATAAGATGCTATTAATTATAAATTAAGGTCTGACTTTTAGATTAAATTGCAATTTAATGCCTTTATCAGTGCACTTTCTCTAAAATAATTAAAAAATAAAATAATTATCTACATTAAATCCACTTCTGTCCTTCTGACTGGAAACATGTTTCGTTTTCCTGGTAACTCTGTGTTCTTAGCAATGCAAGATGCTTTTTATTAGTAGTGGTGAAAAGTTCCATCATTTGCTCAGTCTTTTGTTGTTGTTGTTGTTGTTGTTGTTGTTTTTAATGACCTTCACACTGACTCTGACCTCTTGATTTTATGAAAAAACTGTGGATCAGCAGGATGGGATGGGGGGAACGAGACGTGAACTGAATTAATCAGGTGAAAGTGAATAAAATGGATCCTGATGAAGGGACAAATGCTGGATTATTAACTGCTGGTGCTGTCGTTTCTGTCGTCAGCGACGACTATGGGGACACTAACGAAGCAAATATCAGCAGCTGTCCCGACTCACAGCTTTTGTGTCTCTAAAATGGTCCACAGCTGAAGGAATGTTCACCGATTCACACGCCTTCCATCACCGGCCTCAGTCACTCCATCAATCTGGACTCGTCAGGGCCTGAAGGCCCCGAGTGCTGGGTTACGAAAAGGCCCGTAGGGGCAGGTGTCGCCGCACACACACGAGTGTATCATCATCACAGGCCGCCGTATCAGCGCCCCCGTCAGGCAGCGGAAGGTCACCTCAGCAGTGCTGGTCTGGTGAGGGACGCAGCAGCGCGCGTCGCTGCATCGACCGCAGTAGCGCTGCCTGTAACCCTGAGTACTGATGCAGCCCTGGTGCACCAGCCGGATGGGGCCTGGCGAGGCGTAGCTGGCCTCGCACTGCCCCTGCTGTCCTGCCTGGGAACGCACAAACACGCGCAAGTCAGAGCAGCACGAGAGGGACGGGCAAGGTGAACGTAATGAGGATGGTTTGAGTCAGAGGAGTGCTCACCGTGGCTTTGGGGGCTGCTTGGACCCCGTAGCAGGGCCGCACTTTGCAAAGTCTTGTTTCCATTTGCAGCTTGCAGGCCGGGTTCTGGTTGGAAACCCGTGTGGAGACCCCGGCCCCACAGCTCTGGGAACAGGGACTCCACTGGGTGCTCTTCTCTGGACAGGTGGCGCTAGGCGGGACTAGTTTGTTGAGTGGATGATGCTGCGGGAGAGACGGCCACGACCCGGTCCGCCTCATAGCTAAAGAAAAGAAATTTAAAAAGGTTATATTTGATACTTCATCTACTTTCATGTCACAATAGTCAAAATTTAGCCAGATAAAGAAATCCATCAGAAAAATCAGCTAAAATAAACCCAGACTGAACCCAGAAGAAATGCTTTTGGAATTATTTGAACTGTTTTTCCAATAGTGACCAATATACTGTATATATATATATATACACATTTCCCCCCAGATCTACCATTTCTGTTACGATAACCGGCTGACCTTTGTCTGACTCAGACGGTGACATAACTTTTTCTAACGGACTAAAACTGTCTGTGCTACATCACGTTTTCATTTTCACACGGCTGTTATGAAACTAGGAATTTAGTGACTCTGGAAAAAAAAAAAAAAGGTTTGGACTTTTCCAGACAAACAAGAGTTATATTGAGACTGAACGTTCCTTGGTCAGACACGCCCGGCCGGAGGCATAAAAATGCCCCTGTAAAAAGTTCCAGACATGACCTCTAATGGCAAATCTCACATAAACAAGAAAAGAGTCCCTTAACCACAACATCCAGCAGGTGAATTAAAGGTAAAAATAAAACCTGTCAGCAAGTTTCTGGGTAAAAAACCGTCTGGAAGAGGGCTGGAATACCACGGCTAACCTGTGATGGCGTCCTGAATGACGGTGTTCTCCAGGTTCTCACACACCCACTCTTTGCAGCATTTCCCCGGTAGGCGAACGTGCTGCGGGTTGGGACAGTCTGGGGTGGGACGGCGGACATCCAGAGGGCAGGCGGGCACACAAGTGACCCCGCCGCCACTGCAGCGACAGAGCGTGTGACAGGAGGGCTGGAAGGTCTGGCCCTCGTGGTAAGTGACGCCGCTCAGCTCACAGCCCAGCTCCTCCGGACCTGAAACACACCCACACAACAGAAGTTGTCTTTACCTCCTCCACCTACCTGGATGGTGTGGGGAAGGGGAAGAGTTAGGCCAGGTGTGGAGGGTGGGAACACAAGCGTTGCTGTCTGAGGAGGGCCCAGGTTTGTAAGAAACCAGGCCTCGCTACTGAGGAACGTCTGTGTATCTGCCATCCGTCACACACACAGCAGCCATTACAGCAACAGAGTCAACAGGAGTCCTACAAATCGCAGCTGGCGCGCTTCTCCCTCCCTGCAGGCTGTCCTGCTCCGCTGGGCAGACTTTAAACACCACTCCTGCAGACTGAGCGTCTGTCCTGCCCACGCAGGCGTGAAACTTGCTGTCTGGAACTCACCGACACATTCGCCTGGCTGGCCGGGGAAACTGGCACTGTAGTCGCACCGCAGCCCTCTCTGAGCGTCGCAGGGAAGCCTGACGGTGCAGGGCTCACCCAGCTGCCGGGCGCACACCGAGCAGCACCGGCAGCCATCCGGCACCAGGGGGACTCCTGGTGGGCACTGAGGGGCAGAGCTGGGGCACACACAGGGGCTGTCACACTGCTGGCACCAAACCTGATGGGAACACACACACACACACACACACACACACACACACACGGGAGCAAGTTACAGAAAAGAAAACGCCCACGGTTTGCACATGCACATGAACACTGCAAATAAATGCGCCTGTGGTCACCGACTGACTCCCCCTAATCACACACAGGCAGCTTCAATACACCATCACACTGAATCAAGGCTTGATTCCATCCTCTTGCTTTCTGATTCATTAAAACAGACAATGAGAGAAGAAACTTTTAAATTAAGGAAAATAACAGTCCTACAGAAATATGGATGGACCAGATATGAAACGCAGATATAAGACAAAGAAAGTCATGCTTCTGGGGGGAAAAATAAGAGAATATATATATAAAACAAAAGCAGTTTCCAGAAATAATAATCAAAGGTTCCCCAGTTGTCTTCTATAACTGGGTTAGAGAGGCCCACCTGCGTAACCAGACCCAGCAGAAGAGCCAGAGCCGTCAGCCCGTCACTCAGCAGTCGGTCCATGAGGTCGCTGTCGCCGATGATGGAGCGCGTCTGTCTCGGCCAGTGGCTGCTCAGTTTCGCTCCTGCTGACATTTATAAAGTCTGGACGCTGATGTCACAGGCTGACGACAGTGTAAACAGCTGCTGGAGCAACATCTGAAATGTTTGGCATTCCTCCTCCCTGCCCTGCGTGCACGCAGCCTCCGTCCCTCCGCTCTCCTCCCTCTCCTTCCAGTCTGAGTTTGCACAGCTCCAGACGCGCTGACGGGAGGAAAACACATTAGGTCAAACGTCCACCAAGCAAAGAACCTTCTGGGATTTTGTGGCAGTGACTCAAATATATGTTGATCTTATCTCGCCGGTGTTTTTACAGGCTGCTGCGCTCATGCTCACTCAGGGAAATACGCCCGAAAAGATCTCCTCCGTTTAAATGTTCCTTCGTTTATAATGTGTAACTTGGATCAGCGTTCCCTCCGTCTGGTCTCCGTGGTGTCAAGGCAGCAGGTCTGCTGCTGGCCTGACCTTCAATCATCCTGATCTCTGCCATTGTGAGACTTTTTTCCCCATAAACGGTGTGAAAGAGCTCAGAACCCTGCAGGCCTGACCGTGATGAAGGTCAGCTTTATTCCCCGTGGACCAAAGAACAGCAGCACCGAACTTCATCACTAATTAAAGCCGCTGAAAACAAACAAACAAACAAAAAAGTTAACCTACATAATCCCAGTCAAACCACCATCATGGCCCTTCGCCCTGTAACAGGCAGCTGGTACAGGTGCCCCGATCACCATCACAACTGAAATGTGGCTGTGCTCCTGTAGATTTATTGATCTACATCTGAGAATCCTTTGGTCAAGAACACGCTAACCGTCCTTCAGTGGGGGATTATTCTAGATGTTCTCAGAATTTGAATATCAGACATTCGCAGACAGTTGAGACATCTTGTGAGTATCAGCAGCTAAAAATAGGATGAGGAGAAAGGAAAGAATGCATGACTCTGTAGGTGGGCCCCAGGTGGCCCTTGTAGATGCTCTGCACCGGTTCCTCTGAAAAGAGGACTTCCTGGCAACTGCGCCACATGTTTTCCACGACTTCAAAGAATGTCAGAGGCATTTCCTGTACAGATTTTCCAGCCTCAATACCCAGTAAATCTAAATTTAAAAGACACATTTTCTGCCATTTTTGGCAGTTCTATCTAATCGAAATCAAATCCACGTGTGTTTTACATTCCTCACTCTAAAAATGAATATTTCTCTATAAAATCAGCTAATCCAAAGACTCTTATTAAATTAAATTATTACTCATTCTAAAAGATTTGTCTTAAATGACTCAATCTTCATCACATCTGGCACCGGGGACCTAAAATAGGAGTGGGAAAAATATTGTAGTCGTGAGTGTTTAGTGACATTTAAGGACCATTATTCTCTCTCAAACGTGAGAGGTGCAATCTGTGGCCACAAGGTGGCGCCCAAACACATTCACAGTTGCGTAATGGTGGGTGATGGCCGCAGTCTGGTGTTTTAGTGGTGTTTTCACGGAAGTCCTCCCTCAAGTTTCCATCAAAACTTTTAGCCAAAGTTTAAGGTGGATTTAGAGTTAACTTGGGTTGAGGTTTTTGTTTGAGCCATGAAGTTAATCATGAACTGAGCTGATGTTTTCCCTCAGTGTTTTATTTTTACTTCTTTTTTTCTTTTTTTTTTTAACATTTTGTGACCTCACTGAATCCAGACAATGGCAAAGTCTGCCAGTTTGTGGGTTTGGGCAGTACCAGCTCGCTGGGACTGGTGTGCACACGTCTCAGAATAAACAGACTGTGGGAGGAAACGGCTACACACAAGACTCGCATCTTTTCCAAGGACAATGTTTGACGCATAGCTAACACGCTGAGCAGGCCCAGTAGCGTTGGGTCATGTTCATCTGAGGTTTTGGCCACGTGAGCTGCTGAGAGTTTTCCAGTGCTCAGGTTCTCCATCAGGGAGAACACTCAGAGAAAGTAAAGAGGACGGAGACATGCGGCTTTGCAGCCATGAGTCAAAAAGCACGTGTAAGTGAAAGTCTAAGCATGATGTTGACGAGCTGCACTGACTCAATATTCCAGTAAAACATTCTGTTCTGTAAAGTCAGACATCCCTGGATCAGCACCACACCCACAAAATAAAGAACCAGAATCACATTAGCGGCCCAAACTACAGTGTCATTTCCTCTTCCTCCTTTCATTGCTTCTCTCGATTAAACGCTTCAGCTCAAATTTAATCCTCTTTCAAAGACACGCGTTTCCTTTGCTTGGCCGTGTAGGTGATGATGTCATCCCTTAACTTTGGCCTTAACATCAAATATCACAACTGAATGGCTTCCACACAAACTGATCACTCAGATCTTCAACAGGGAGGGAAAATAAGGGAAGAAGGCGTAGGGAAATGGTTCAACATTTACAGAAAATGAAGAGGAATTTATTTTAAAGAACTACACCCACCGGTGCAGGTGTTTCCCATGAAAGTGCTCTGCAAAGGAAAAGCGACAGCTGAGGGGCTCTTTTAATAATATACGCTTCCCAAATTGCATTCAAAGTATAACTATTTCCAAAAATATCAAACTCAGAGGTGAACTAATTTGCTTTTCCCACTCAGCCAGAAACTAAATATGCTAATTAGCTCTGATCCAAGAGTCTGAAGTTGGCAGGACTTTGATTAAATAATGGCTGAATGGAGAAATAGAGGATTACTCCGAAGCAGACGACCTTCAATGTCTGCGTGCTTATGGCTGCCATTTTATTGTTGATGTGGTCCAAATTTGAGCAGCTACCTGAGGGAAACATACACTTCCAGTCACAGCCAAATGTTTCCCTGGAATTCCAGACATTCTGTCCTGATGTGTGAAAATCCCACAGTGTTGCCACAGGAACACCACCAGCCGAAGAGAAGAACGCCACAACACTCAAAGGTCACCTCCTGACGTACGCGGGGTCGAGGTCACGGGGTGAGCCCATGGTCCTGGCGCTTCTTCTCACCTATTCATCATGAAATCGCAGGGACTCAGCGTGGCGTGTTGGATCAAAACCCCAGGAATGCTGCTGTGATGACAGGTGATGACTCCCTCTTTGGTCTGCATCCACCTTCCACGTTCTGAGCTTCCTGCATTTGTGGGTGTTTTAAAAAGCTTGTAGAGCATCAATGCACTCATTCACAGAGGAGCGATGAACACGCTTGAACACGCCGTTGCTGACAGTATTCTGGATGCCTGCGGGATGAACGTACGTGGCCACGGCTGGGCCGCATCGTAATCCAGCACAACCAGTTCGTACTGACTGTTGACCTTTACGCATTAAATTAGCTCTTGTAGGACAATGGATGAAAACTGGAACTCGGTGTGGGGAGAACTGCTTATCTATTTCAGGTCACTCTACTTATAGCTGCTGGAGTAAGAAGGTGTTTGTGGGGAGTTTATTTTTATTTTTATTTTTTTCGGAAGCACAGATTAAAAATAGTATCCCACCTTCATTAGTAGACCAAAATCAACACAACATCCATTTCTGGCTTCGGGTTGCTAAAAATAATTAAAACAAATATTCAACAAGGATCCAACTCATGAAAGAGGCCACTTGCAGCAGGTATGAACTTCTGGTCGAACATCAGAGTTAAAACTGTCCGCTTACCGGCTGTTTTTAACGGTTTACAGAGACATCTAGTGGTCAAATAAAGAACTGACACCGAGCCAGAGGCGGTTGGTGCAGCAGCAGATAGGCTGTTTAGATGCTCATCCACAAAATTCATTCAATTCTATAGATCATTTAAGGGTTTTTCATATGCTTATATTTGTATACTGATATTTTTGTATGGCAGTTTGTATGGCATGTTTTTTTTTTAAACTTTCCAGTTAATTTTTCAACAGTTGATTCATCAAGTCGATAGTTTTGAGTTACTGTTTCTTTACTTCTACACAGTCCACATTTTCACGTTATTATGCAAATCCTCCAGACAGACACCAGATAAATACACATGTATTACCAGTTGCACTGCATTTTGTAACCTTGTCTCATGCTGTTTCTGTTCTAACACCCTCTTTAATTTCCTTCCATGGTTCAACACTTTGTCGCGGTGCCAGCTGTTATGAAACACTGCAAAAAGCACCAGTGATGTGGTTGTGAAGTTTAGAGAATCCTGAATGTGAAGCCTGCTGGTTGAATTACACCCACGTGGTTTCTGCCAACATGGAAACATCTGATCTGGCCGAGGTGAATTCCTCAGAGCTGAAGTTTCACTTCTACTCGTCTGTTAGTTTGGCAGCACAAAACCACCGTCGGCTGAAAAGTCACATGCAGAAGCATTAATAAAAGCACGTTAAATGTTGGGAAACAGCAGCCGTCTGTGGAAGTGGAAGCAAAAGAGTAGCAAGATAGTTGTGCTGATGAGGACAGTTTCAGGAGAAGATGGCAACATCTCAAAATAAGGGTTGTTGGCGGGGGTTTTCAGTCTTATCTCGATGGAAGAACTCAGAAGGCAAAAGTGACGCAGAGTAGCAGAGGTGGTTGTGGTGAATTTTCTGACTGGGTTTAAAGAGATGTTTAATGGAGAGAGAGGTTCGGCATCAAGCTTTTCTAATTGATTGGTAACTCCTGTTTTGTGTTTGGGGAAAACCAAGTATGTTGACTTACATCAAAGCCCCTTGCTCTTTGATTACTAGGATCCTTTAATCTCACCTTTGATCTATCTATTTGATCTGAGGCTTTGATCTTACTGCAAAACAGCTCCGGAATATTCTGTAATATTACAGGTTTCTATGGCCAGTAGAGAATGGATACATAGCTGGAGAACAAGGTAAATTCTTAGAGTTTCAGAGAATAGAAGCAGAGCTTCAGACACTTTTCTCAAAAATGTCACCCAGAATTTATTGGAGAAAAATACATCCAAATGGAATCAGAAGAATAAAAAGTACAAGGCAAAACATAGTGGCAAATCAAAGCCTGAGATTGGTCGACTAGAGCAGAGTTCGCCGCCGCGCCGCCGTCGGTCTCTGGAGGAGCCACCAAACGCTCGGCCAAGACAGCGGCTCCTCTCTGGACTTGGGATGGCGCGCTCTGCTCCCGCCGCCACCGACAGCCGGCTTCTTTGTACTCCTGAGAGACTCACCGTGGGACAAAGCTCACAGTCAGCGTCGCTCTATACTGTCCTGAAACAAACAGGGCCTGTTGTCCCTCAAGGACACGGAGCACGGAGGCTCCAGATAACGTAGGACTCCAAAGGTCAAGCTAACCTGTACAGAAAACAGACCTAACAGATCTGAACACCAGCACTGTTGTTCAAGCTTTGTGAGGACCGTCAGCTGTTTCAGGTGATGTTTAACGTACATAATGGACATATTATTGCTGAGATCTCAGCAGAAATTGTTACTGCGCGTAATCACTCAGCAGCTGTCAGCTGTTCTTGACAGTGACCTAATATGAAGTTGTTTTGCTGAAGCTAAACACGCTAGCACATGATTACGCAGCTGTGGAGATTACATTCAGTTACATGAGATAAATACAGGAGGAGTCATGAACGTATCAGATGAGGAGACACAAGATAAGTCATAAGAGTTTTGTGAGCAAGCTAAATCATTACACATGGCCTAAATTATTAATTAATTAAGTCATAGGCTTCGACAACTCAGGGTTTCAATGATAGCATCAAAATTTATCTCTACAGGGTTTTATTTCAAGGCCTTTGTTGGTCACATGACCCAGGTGTAAACCTTTGGCCCTTGGTTACAAGTACACCTCAGGGTCAGGTACTGGCATTCATTTTGGGGGGACCTTTTCCTTTAATGGAAGAAGATAAGATAAGTGCTGCGAGAAAGAATATCAGCCAGAGACAGCTCATGAGTTTTTTTCGATTACAGTGACAATTTTTTTTTCCAAGGATCTTAATTTAAGTAAAAGTAACTCTAGTTATTCCTTTTCCGCCGTGGTTGTGCAGCCAGGCCATGAATGAACATGAGCGCCCCTTTCATTCACCTTGCACTTGCTTTTGTTGTGTAACACTTGGACAGAATTAATTAGCAAAGCTCTCGTCACATGGCTGCAAAGCCGCTGCCGTTCAGGGAGGTTAATCCTGTCGACATTCTGTCCGTTTGAACGCGCACTGTCCCGCACAGGTCTCTGCTCCCGCACCGCTGCCCCGCAGGCCGAGCGGCGCTTTTATTGCCGCGGGGCGGTAGAAAGGCGTGTCCTGGGCTCATGCTTATAATAACCAGGCGCGCCGCGCTTGCTGGCTTTGGCTCACTGTGCACCGGCAGGATCACCGGCATCCACAGGACCCGCACAATGGCCGAGTTCTCCCCCGATCAAGTGGTGTTCAACAAGCCCAAGGTACGTTCGCCGCAGGCGCAGCCACACGCGGTTCAAGTGCTCCAGCCTCCTGATGCGGCCACTTTCCTGTCGGGTTTTAACACGATCTGGGGCCAAATATAATCATATTCAATGATATGAGGCTTCTTCTGCTGTGTACAGCACTGGTTTTTCTCTTGCTGTCACTTTACACAATTACCAGCCCGGTGATGGATGAGCGCAGGTCCCGCTGCTGCGGCTCTGTAGATTTTGCACCGCCGGGAGGAAAAAGATGATGCTTTCAAGAAATGAATCCTCCTCTAATGGTAATTAAACCTTAACGCGTCTGTGCCAACCCACAGGATTGATGTTGGAGCCCTAAAATTTCAGTTTTCCCCAGGTTTTGTATTTGCACCTGATTTTCCATCACAAGCACTAAACGGTTCCCGAACAGCTCATCTTCAGTGATGAGATTCCACAAATAAGGGGTTTGAAAAGTGTTGATCACAACGATCCCAGACCACTGAGAGCATATAGAGTTGTTATTAAAACTGAATGGAAGCACATTTTAAATGTAGATTTTCGAAATAATATTTGGATTTACAGGTCAAGAACCCTCAGTGGTTCTGTTGCAGCATTAATTCTAAGAGTGTTGAAAGTGCACCCACATGGTGCCCTTTGGAGTCCATGTGCTGACACGGCACATGATCTGACAAGACGAGAGTGACAGGGAAACACACACACACACACACACACACACACACACATGCACACACACCCACACACACAATTATGGGCTATCTGTTGGTGACAGATATTTTTTGTAACAGACCCTCCTGAGAAGGAACCAAGATCAGGGTCAGGGTCATGTTTAATCATGGAGCACCTTATAAGCAACCTAGGCTCAACGAGGTGCTCAGAGAGAAAAATAATACCAGTATGACCATGTTTTAATGAAGGGTCACACCCGGACGCTTCGTTCAGCAGGTTCTCCGCACAGCTCCTCTGACAGGTCTTCATAGAGTCAGAGGTCATTTGGAGAAGCTTCTGTGGGTCCTGGTGGAAGCGTTGATGTGATTTCAAAGCAGCGTCACGTTATTGTGATGGAGGGATTTTACGTTCTAATGACCACAGTGTAATTAGTCCCTAATGGAGGGCCAGAAGAAGAAGACCACAGAAAGGAAAAAGTCCCTGACAGGGGTACCCCGCCCAGAGATCCAGCACGGGTATGGACCTTGGAGGAGCGCCTGACGGTCTGGTATCGCTGGTCTTCCTCCTCCAGCCCTTCAGGAAATGGAGCCTTTATGTCTGAGTGTGGTCGAGTTTGTTCATAAATTTGGTTTCAACCAAGAGTCCAAATACAATTCACAAGATTGCAAAGCCCTAAACGTAGAACCTCAGCAGATCCTGCGGACGAGCGGAACCACACTGGACCTGCCAAAGACCTCCAAGCTGTTACGTAACAACAGCGTTTACATCAGCACACACAGCGCAGCGGCTCCTGCAGCCCAGGGTGTGTGTGAACGCGTTTCCCCCGAGAATCCCTCAACTTGGAGACGGTTGAACCAGCTGTTGTGGATCGTGTTGTCAAGCTGGTGACAGCAGGAAGCAACATTGATACACTAAACAGATGTGCAAACACTTCCAGCCTCAGCTCTACATTTTTAGGCGCAAACATCCTCTTTGTGACACAGGCGGACGTTAAGAATGAAAAATATATGGAGACAAGTGGGAGAGGAAGCAACATCTTGAAACTGGCTGCAGCTCAAATCTGATTTCATCAACAAGTAATAAAAATGTAGATTGTTTGGAAACAAGAAGTTGATCAGTTTTCCATCTGCTGGCTGTTTTCCTGAGGAAATCTGCTGATTTTGTGGCCTTTATCAAAATTCAACAGATGTTCGTCAACCAATTTCACAACTTCCTTATTTTCTTGCAATGAATCCAGCTCAGGGTTCTGACAGGGTTCTGTGTCTCTCCACACTGACACTTTTTAAAAAAAATTCTGCCTTTTGTGTCTCTCATCTGCAGGTCGAGCTGCACGTTCACCTCGATGGATCCTTCAGGGTCCAGACCATCATTGATGTGGCCAAGTAAGTTCAGACTCTCCAACTCTCAGCAGAAGGGCTCTATTTTAGTGGTGGTGGGCAAACTGACGCCCGGGGGCCACATGTGGCCCGAAGAACTATTTAATCTGGCCCGCAGAGCCTCACAATCATTTCTCCAAAAGTCAAAGTAAGAGGGTTGTCACCTTGATTGGTTAGAAAAAGGTTCAGACCCCCCCTTCACCCAGCATGCTAACATGTCCTCTCAAGAAGGTGGGGCCAAACATCATTTGGAGCTTCATCATCCAGCTCTAATTGGACCAATTTACAGCCTCTTCAAAATATTTTCTCTGTCAATCAAGCAGGATTTTTAGCTAACCTCCGATCCTCATTTGGGGGGTTAGTTTCCCCCTAAAATGGCCCTTCAGGCTAAAGAATTGCCCGGCCCTGGTCTAACTGTTCAGGAGAGGGAGCTGCGGTGTGGTGGTGATCTGAGCCTCACGCTAACACACACTGAGGTGATCTGCTGACACAGCATCAGGCGCTGGAAGGATGGGGCGCGTGCACGGACAACACAGAGGCTTCAGTCGGGACTCTAGACTCAAGGTTCAGCTGTCAGCGCAACAATCGAGGGTGTTTACCACTCGATTAACCAAACCTTGACATCCATAACGACACCTGATACGGCTCATATCGGCTCACATTAGCTCAGCGAGCTGATAATCTCCAGAAGATATCAGCAAGAATGAAACGAAAAGAACGTTGTTGAACCTGACAACGCCTGCAGGTCTGTTGGCGTGGTCATCATGATTGCACTTGCACTAAATCACCCATCATATGTGCCCCCCCCCCCC
>BJFM01004488.1:5767-50851 GCA_016586285.1 Arothron firmamentum | reverse complement strand
CCCCCAGGAGACGGGGCATCCGTCTTCCAGCCAAGACGGCGGAGGAAATGAAGCGGCACATCATCATGGAAAAGCCGGCCACCCTCACCACCTTCCTGAGCAAGTTCTCCCAGTACATGCACGTGATTGCGTAAGTTGCCCGGCATGTTGACTCCAATAAAGGCGCTGGGTGATTTCCTCCCTGGCCAGGTGATCGGGGCCGCGCCTCACCTCTGGCTCACGTCACAGCAGCGTTCACTCCAGGAACACCAGGAGCAAAGTTCAGGCTGTGTTTGCTATCAAACACGTGCGGCCATACTGTCATCAGACGTTCAGCGGCTCTTAAAAGGGCCGTTCGCCACGTTAAGAAGCTTAATTCTGTCATTTGGGTTTGTGAGAGTGTTTAAAACCTGAAACTGTGGACGAGAGGCGTTGGCTCCGGAATACTGGTGTTTGCAGGTGTTTTAACGCTGGCTGTGAAGCGTCTCTTTCACACCAGTGTGTGCCGTCTGATTAATTGTACGGAAACGCAGCGGACTTACGCAACGTTAGCCAAGCACAAAGGGTGGGGGCGTATTTGAAATGCTGGAGGTGTAGAACATCAAGTGTCAGAGCAGAGCAAAGTCGGAGGGAGGCCCGTCCTGGCGTCTCGCTGCCATACGTCCAGTCCTCTGGTAGCAGAGCTAAACTGTTTATAAAAGAGCAAAAACAGTCGGTCAGAAGAGCCGTGAAAGCCTGGAACAATGAGCGTCTGTGGCGGCTGCACAGTTGTGCTGAATGGACTCTTCTGTGTTAAGGCTGCCCTGCAACAACATAGAGGAAACTGCTAGCTGAATTTAGCCAATGTATGTGCGTGCGTGTGTGTGTGTGTGTGTGTGTGTGTGTGTGTCTGTTGACTTTTGGCGTCAGTACTGTAAGCCGTGTTATGTCATGTGAGGTGGGACGGAAGCAGCCCTGACCCTGACGCCGGGCCAAGGCTAACGGTGCTGATTTCAGAGGGTGATTGTTGCGTTAATGGATTTTGTCCTTCAGTGATAAGTGACAATCAATGTCTTTATCTGTCATCTGTGTTGTTTTTTTTGTTTATCTTTGCTCTTTTTCAGTGGAGACAGGGAGGCAATAAAGAGGGTAGCCTATGAATTTGTGGAGGACAGGGCCAAGGAGGGTGTCATTTATGTGGAGGCCAGGTACAGCCCACACTTCCTGGCAAACACTCGAGTGGATCCCATACCCTGGAGCCAGAGAGAGTAAGCATTTCCCCGAAAACACACAACTTTGAACAGAACCTCTGTGTTTTGCTAAAACCGCAGACAAGTTTAGTAATCTGTTACATTTTTGGCAGGAACCTGTATAAACATCTTATTTTCTAGTCAGATTTTTGAAATATCACCGATGTTTCCAAATTTCCTGCAAGATTCCCCCATTTCTCTTTCCCCTGGCAACACTTCCACTCTCGTTCCCAGCTATTAAATAACGAGGCTGAGTGACTCCTACGGAACCCCTGTAGAGTCATCTCAGCGCAGACACAGTCACATGGACTAAAATTCACTCGTGGTGCCAAAGTTGCCGACACTGAAGCCTGCTAACTGTCGCCAGGTTTGCAGGACGATGCAGATCCTGCTGGGCGATGCGGGCCGAGTCCGGTCGGTCCCTTTTTGGCTGTTTCATGCTGTTTTTCTGTTATTTTCTTTACTCAGAGGCGACCTGAGCCCAGATGAGGTGGTCCACCTGGTTAACGAAGGCCTCAGAGAGGGGGAGAGGGCCTTCAATATCAAAGCCAGGTCCATTCTATGCTGCATGCGCCACATGCCAAGTAATGACCTGTTCATGCTCCCGTCTGCCAAAACAGCCTGAGATCAGGCTCCTGTTCTGTGTGTGTCAAAGCTCTTCCTGTCTTATTACATAACGAGCAACGCAGAGAAGCAGGAAGTTGTGGAAGTCTGCGTGGCAGCACGCTGACACTCGTGCAGCCAGAAGCGTTTAGGATAGAGGCTAAAGCTTTTATCACCTACACAGAGGCGAGTGTGTGCTGAGGGGAGGATCAGAACCAGCTGCTTCTGTAGCTCAGGTCAGAGTCACCTGGTGACTTTCTGCTCCTTCAATGGCCTCTCCTGAAGGATTAAATACAGGTGTGTTCAGGCACATCTGTTTGGCTTCTGTCGGCTGTTTCCCGCCGAGTTGAGAAGTTTCCTGCTTTGAAGCTTCAACTGAGAAACATTTTGAACTCTGACAGTATTTGATCTCTCATTTATTTGTTAGAATCAAGAATTTTAAGGAAAAATACAAATTGTTTTGTGCTTTTATTGTGTTAAAGCTTCTTCAGGCTCCCACTCTTCCATACCAGCTATAATACATCCATCTGGAGTCTCTGGTCCACCGTATTTAGTTTAAGATGGTGGATCAGCAGGCTAGTATAACCCTCCTCACCTGTACGTGTGACACGCCTCTACTGCAGGCGCTGCTGTCGTCAGAGCGAAACGGGCTCCAGATGCTGAGTGCATGCCACAGATGTGAAAGCGACGCGAACACCACATTCGTTCAGATCTGTCTGTGCTGGGTCAGGCGAGCCCGCCGTGCGTAGTGATGTCTGTGTTTCGTGTCCTCCAGGCTGGTCCATGGAGATCGTGGAGCTGTGTAAGAAGTATCGGCAGGAGGGCGTGGTCGCCATCGATCTGGCCGGTGACGAATCGCTCTGCAGCGAAGCCAACTCTGACCACAGGAGAGCTTATGAGGTAGGCGGGGCGGGTTTCTGATGGCCCCAGCTGTCTAAATATTGTCAGACGCTGATGATGAATTGTCCTGCATCATGACCGTTAATGGCCACAGGAAGCAGCGTCTGCACAGAGCTTCCTCTGCTTGGGAATCCAGAGCGGAGCTGTTTGTGCTCCGCCCTGTGAGAAGGACGTGGACGGAGCCGCAGTGCTCGCTGGCAGCTTTTTGGATGAAGGCCTGTTGCGTGCAGAGAGCCAGCATCAACGAGGCAGTCGGTCACCATAGAGTCGACCTTTAAAGCTGTTTATCCCTCAAACACCGAAACAGTTCACAAAATGAAGCATCGCCAGAAGATTTGATAAAAAAAAACTCAATGCTTTGCAAAACAGATGTTAAAGCTACTAATATTGAGCTGTTGTTTCTCTTTGCGTAAGAACGGTCATGATTAACGCATCTCCACAAAAGATGATCCTGCTGTGACGATCATGGTGGAATAAATGGAATCCTTTTCAATTATTGACCACCAGCAGCACAGAGTCCACGCTAATGTCAGCAGTTATCTTCACCGTAACCTTGCCTCCAGATAAGCATGTGCAGAATTAGCACTGTCCAAGATTACAGGTTAGGAGAGGTGACCGTGTAGACGCTCTCAGCTGGAGGGGATGCTTTTGTTCTTTGAGTAGTCATTGGTTGCTGATGTTGGACCTGTGTTTTTGCTAACAGGAAGCTGTGCGCTGCGGCATCCACAGAACCGTCCATGCAGGAGAGGTGGGGCCTCCGTCCGTGGTGAGGGAGGTAGGCCGTTAAACTGTGGGATGAAGTCGTGCCACCAGGCAGGAAACGGACTGTCAGACCAGCCTGTTGGCTGTTTTAGGCTGTGGAGGTGCTGAAAGCGGAACGCGTCGGCCATGGTTACCGAACTCTGGAAGACCAAGCCCTGTACAGGCAGCTCCTGGATCAGAACATGCACTTTGAGGTGAGAGGAACATCTGTGTAACGCAGCCGTAAAATAGGAATATTTCACATTTAACTTCTACTTGTTGCACTGTTGAACCGGAGCTGCACCACAATTTCGTTGTACCACACAATGACAGTAAAAGCGTTCTATTCTATTCTATTCTATTCTATTCTTCTTCTATTCTTCTTAATTAACAACTATCAACAGATCCCCACACCAGAGTCAGCGACTCTGAGCTTTGGTGGTTTTCTACATATCTGTATGGTTTTATATAAACATGAGTGAAGCTTCAGCTTAGAGGGAAAAAGACGTTTCACCTTGTGGTTTTGTGGTTGAGCTGTCAGCTAACTGGTGCTCCGATGTTCCCACCACAGGTCTGTCCTGTTTCCAGTAAGCTGACAGGTGCCTGTGACCCAGACTTCACCAAGCACCCCGTCACCACGTAAGCCATCGTGTTTCACGGTTGCCTCGCCGGGTGACTGTTTAGACTGGTTACCAGTTAGATTCCACCTCTTCCTGGCTGCAGGTTCAGGAAGGACAAGGCCAACTACTCGCTCAACACAGACGACCCTCTGATCTTCAACTCCAGCCTGCACCTGGACTACAGCGTCGCAGCCAAATTCATGGGCTTCACCGAGGACGAGTTCAAGCGGCTGGTGAGGAGCGGCTGCTTTTGACTGACAGCCCGGGGAAAAATTAAATTCCCTTTCCCAACCTGCACTTGAACGCCTCTCGAATGTCTCGCTGTTTTTTTGTAGAACATCAAATCGGCAGAGTCGTGTTTTCTGCCTGAGAAGGAGAAGACGGAACTCCTCGTCAGTCTTTACAAGGCCTACGGGATGTTGAAGAGCACGGCCTTCTGAAGATGACGCTTCCACCATAACGACCCAGGGACAAACCACTGTGACCATCGCAAAAGCTAGACAACAGGACAGAACGTCTGCATCGCCGAGCAAACGGGGCAACATCTCAATGCGCTGCTTCCTTCACGTACCTGTGTGCCATGAAAGTGTTAATAAGAATCTGACTTCACGTGACATCCTCGGAATCAGGGAACTTTTTCATTCAGTTCACAATGAGTCATTGTCTTGTTGCTCGTGTTGCGTCTTGTTTGTGTAGCAGAGGTGTGACAGCATTACCTGCGGTATTTCATGACTGTGGTATTTCCATGTTCACTGGTGAAGTGAGGCACCTTTTTCTAACTCCGCACATCTGCGTCAGGTGAAACAGCTCAATACCAAAAGTACTCTAACATTTAACCACTAGGTGGCGCAATGGTGCCACCAGCATGGCCAAAACAGGGTTTATCTACGTCTGTTCTGCATTTTAGGTTTACACTTTCATTCCTTATCATGTATGTATTTATTTGAAATATTTTTAGCTCAATTAAAGCACTTCCATCTTTATCAGATACATTATGAGATACACGAAGCCTAATAAAAGCTGGACTGAACTCCTCTGCTCGTCTAATCGTCAATAATCTGCACTCACTTTAAACTGTACTGATATTACATGGAAATGCCCATTAAAGATTTATAAGAAACAATTAAAACTAACGTTTTTGCCTAACAGCACAAAAGGATAAATGCTAGGTTTGACTGACTGATATTAATGAAATAAATAAAAATAAAAACTTGAACTTTTATTACTTTGTAAAAGATATATGTACTCAAGTATGAGTCTCTCTGTGTTAGATGACTCCAGCTACAATATAAACTGACCCTCACATAAATCCTACAAGCGGATATCGTTATTTCCATTAAAGAGGCCTAAAATGATTTACGGAGGGACTGCTCCGTCATGCTCTGTTTCCTTATGGCATAAAGAGATAAATGGGAACACTGGGGCCCATGTTGGCTACAAATGTAAGCACGGGCGTCCCGCGGCAGCCCTAATGTGCACAAACGCTGCATTCACCGATATTTATGGCTTCAGACGCGTTGAATCCGGGCTGGTCGGCGCCGTACCTGCTCAGCCTGGACATAGAAATCCAAAATAACACAACAGATACAGTAATTCATATCTATTTTATTACAATTGCTATCACAAAGATATCACTGAACAGTAACAATAAATATGAAGTCTGTACACAACAGTTTAATGGCAACTAAGCCTGTTTAGGGAAAAAAAAAATCAGAAACTGACTGAGCTTCACAAACAAACACAGACAGAGAAAGTAAACGACAGACGGATGGTTATGGACATGCCCCCTGCTCACACCGCTCAGCATCAGGCAGTGAAACGGTTCAGCTGTTATAAATGCTTTCAGTTCTCTCTCGTCTTCAGAGTTCTGTCCTTTCTTGTCTGATCAGGATTAGAAAATGACCGACAGAGGAAAGAGCAGCTCTCCGTGTCAGAGTCTGATCCCGCGGAGAAGACGAGCGTCTGGGCTGCAGCAGCTGCAAACGGGCCGGCAGTGAGTGAAGGCGTTCTCCACCAGGACAACCAACGGGCACTCTTTCCTCCTTCCACATCTCTGCCTTCAATAGTCTGAACTCCCCCCTCACTCCTCAGTCCATGGTTGAGTTTAGGACGGGCCTCCACTGCCCTGGGCATCATGGCTGCTGGAGGCCTCTGCCTCTGGGGCTGGGGAGGCCCCGGCGGTCCCTTCTGGAGGAAAACACAGACATTATAAACCAACGAGAAAACCATCGGCTTCCTGCAGTTTCTGTGCAGATCCCAGCTAAAAAAAAAAAGAGCCAGGGCTGCAAGACGGTAATGCTTGTAAGAGGGGTCAAGTGGTTTGACCTTGAAATTATGACATAATACAAATATTAACTTGTTTTATGTCAGAGACTGAAAGCAAATTGAATAAATTTACACCAAAGCTGCACATGGGTTATCTTCTAAACCCAGGTGCAAACCGCTGAATGCTGTACGTTCTGAGCGTACCAAGAACTACAAATCCCTCTATCTGCACAGCTTCAGCCACGATGTGAGATTATTTCCAGATTTCAGGCTTCCCACGGAGCAGCGTTGGAGCTGTGTGATTTATCAGTCAGTGGTTAATGTGTCATGGGAAACTCGTCTATGACTGAGACGGAAGTCAGAAAAAAACAGCGCTGGCATGCACAATGGTGAGAATGGAGATATGGACGCGTCCTGTCAGAGCAACCAGACTCTGGTCTGTCAGACAGAGAAGATCCATCATCACTGTGATAATTCAGGCTGATAAATGCAGAACTGGGCCAATTCCACTCCGATAACAGCTTCGGCTGAAGACTTAAAGGGGCCGCGCCTGTTAGGAATTCCCCAAAATTACTTTCTTCTTTCAAATGTTCACTCCCTTTTTACAAGGCAAAAATGCTAAAATAGTGAACTTGAAAGATATTTTGCATTTCCGGCGTGTTCATCTGAATTTACCTGCAGCTTTTAGGTCCATCTCTGCCATGTCTTTGGCAAGTTCACTGGTGCTGGCCGGCACTTGTTCCCCTTCCCTTGTGATGTCGGGCACGGCGTTCCTGCGACCTGTGCGATCACAGTTGATGAAGTCTGAGTACGACGCCTCTACGTCCATCATCTGTCCATGACCTGCGTTCTCATTACACCTGCCAGAGGGAGGAGAAAGAGGAGTCAGATCCCTGGGAGCCCTGTCCTGTGACCTCCTGCATCACAATCAACGCCAGCGCGGCGCAAAAGAGACACGAGCGCTGAATTATTCAGC
Source organism: Arothron firmamentum (assembly GCA_016586285.1). NCBI lineage: Eukaryota > Metazoa > Chordata > Actinopteri > Tetraodontiformes > Tetraodontidae > Arothron > Arothron firmamentum. The sequence goes on along the minus strand of BJFM01004488.1, from coordinate 43,538 downwards.
AGGCTGAGGGGGGAATATAAGCACTGCAGAAGCTTTAACGACCAGACGAGACATGAGACAAACAGAATGAAGGCGTTAAGAATTCCCAGCACGGTTTCAGAGGACCAATTACTGGCCCCACTGACATCGCTGCTAATTGGTTGTCCCAATTATATCAGCAAAACAAAACCCAGTTTAAATTCTCTGTAGCTCTCCACCAGTATTTATCTGTGGCTTAAGTACTGCTGAATGCATAATCAGTGAAATACGTCCTACGCTCATATTTCACAGTAGTGATATTAAAACCAGGAAGGGCCTGAATGGAGGAACGCTCAGACTCAGCAGAAACCAAGAGGAAGCAAACCAGAAGGGCTCCTAAATTACAGGGAGAAGTTTGCGGAACTAAAGTGCGCTGAGGTTTTAGCTGCTCCTCCTCTTCCTTCATACATTCATGAGTTCAAGCTCTGGTGTTCCTGCTGGTTAAAATCCTTCTCTCTCCTTCCTTCTTCCAACCGTCTGAGGAAAAACAAAACTCAATTATCCATTCATTCGTCCTCCGACTGCAGTTCTCAGTCCATATTTAACTAGGTCATGGACGCTGCCAACCACTAAAACACCACACAGCTGGCAAATCCTCAGAGGAGGGAAGAGTTCTGCTCCAGAACTGGGAAGTGAAAAGGAAAGAATGCAGGAACGGTTGTAAACACAGACCTCAGGGCTGCATAAGAAGCATCGATTCACAGAGGCTCTGAGACTGCCTCTGCAGCTTAACTGGGAATCTGTCAAACAAAGAGAGGACAACAGTCTGGGAGGGAACTCCAAGCACGACACGCCGACCCAGGGCCAAACTCTTCCCACTCTGGTCCCTCGCATTCCTTTCAGATCACTAAAAAGGTCCCACAATTGTTTGCTCTCCCTTATGGACAGTTTGTGCTCTTCGTGCCAAAAAGGAAGCACCATGGAGCCGCTCGCTTTGAGGTCACAGGCGACACAGATGCAGCCAGCATTTCTTTTTGGGAAAAAAAAAAGGAACTCAGCATTAAAGGGCAATCTTTAGGGCCCCGGAGGTGAGAGCGGTTTCCCGGGAAAGGTCACCGACTTTCTGGATGGCTGACTTTTGCCGAAATCTTAAACGAAACACACGAGACATTCTGCATTCTGGCGGCCCAACGCCGGTGCGGACGGACAGGTTGTCATTAATGAGCCGTGTCAGAGTGGGGTTCCGGTGGTTCGCGGTTGCACCAGCAGCCAGAGAGTTTTCCACAAGCTGAGCGCCAACTCAAAGCCTTTCAGCAGTTTAATCATTACAGGAAAACTGCAGAAGCCGGAGCGTCTCTGTCCTGCATGCCGGCGTCTCCTGGTCCTCCAGACAGAGACCTTCAGGACAAACAGACTGAAGGGGGCAGATGGGGGTGGTCTGGTTCTGGAGGAAACACCTGTCCAGCTGCTGACTCCCACAAACGCGAATGTGGAAAAAAAAAGAAAGAAAATGTGTCTCTGAAGGAGAAGAGAGATCCAGGATCCATCATGACCAGTAGAGCTGCCTCCTCAAAAGCAATACGACTGTTTAAATCTGGTTGTGATGGATTAAAAGATTTTCACGGACACAACTTTAAGATTTGATGAAGCAATCAGCGTCAGCGGCGATGACTCCGTTGGCGAGCTGGGCTGTTTGCCTTCCTCCACCCGCCCAGCTGCTTTCTGGCTTATGGGACCCACATGTAATTGCCATTTGTTTGTTTAATTAGTCAGCTGTGCATGTGGATGAAATCCTGCGCCCGAGATCATTAACAGGTTTCCATGGAAGGAGGACGGCTTTGATGGTGTTTTCCTGCAAGGCCTCAGCTGTGCTTGCAGGCAGTGAAAAACCCCATCTGATCTCCGCCAGCGCACCGTCGTGATGGAGAAGCTGTTTCTGCTGCTGTCAGGATGTTGACAGAAGCAGATCAGACTGATGTAGAATGCAACGCAGGTCGGACTAGTGGCGCCGTGACGCGCACTCTGATGACCTTTTGCGTGCGTTCCATGCAGGGTTGCAGGATTTGAAAGGTTACGCCTTCACGGCTCCTTCAAAAGTCAGGCTCAGGGTAAGTAAACCAAGGCAGAGCCCAGCGCGCTGGACCCAGAAGAGGCGCGGAGGTGGTTACCACAGATGTGGTAAACAACTTTATTTAGCCGCTACACCTTAACGTTTCGTGAGCAATACTTTGCTTTGTGTGCCTGATGTCATTCCAGAACAAATTATGACTCATTTAACAGCCAAGAGGCCTGAAAGGCCATCCTCCTCTAAAGGCCAGAGTACAGATGCAGGGAAGCTCCATGTTGAGCTCAGCTGCAAGCTGCAACAACACAAATCCCACAGGTATATTTTTACTGCCATGACAACAAGACTATCAGGAAATGACGGTGAGGGTCAGGAAGGCTCAGTCCTGTTGTGTTCCATCTCTGCGAGATCACATAGAGACTCTCTGCTGGTCTGAGCAGGAGCCCTCGTGTTTGCTGGGCCTGGAAGTTTGGAACTCACCTGCAACCCTGACCTGACCCTGCGTGGCCGTGGTGACCCACAGCAGGAGAGGTTTGGGCATGGAGAGCAGAGCTCCAGCGGTTGAGACTGTCGGGAGTGGGAGTCAGCACGGCCACTGACACTCGGCCCATTAGAGAGTCCAGCTGGAGCCTTTTAAACCGGATTTGTACGTGATAAACTCACATTATCTGCACTAACCTGCAGAAAGACTGGTTGAGTAGAAAACGCTAATGGACGGAAATCAGGAACGTAGATGAGGACGTAGAAAGCTTCTGTGAAACTGATGCGTCAGCTGGCTTTGATGGAAACTTGTCTACTGTTCTTCAGAAGTACTTAGAAAAATTATTGATTTAAATTTAGTTTGGCATCATCGGGAAACAATGTGCTTCTTTTTTTTATTGACTTTCAAGAGTCCAGAGAAAAAGTGTCTGGTCTTTGTACCTTATGAGAGCTCTAAAGCTTCCAGCTCAGATCACAAAGAACACCTCTGATTATTAGTCTGGCGTCTGAAAACAACACTGATGAAACACAACGTAAATGAAGTTGACAGTCTTACCGCAACTCTTTCATGTGTTCTCAACTACCCACACGATCCTCCGCAACCATCCTCCCCTCAGCGTTCCAGTACAAAACCAGCGTTTCAGCGCTCTGCCCTCCTGCTCGCCCACTCGCCCTCTCAGCCTCTGTCAAATGTGATCTGGGCTCTGTCTGCTCACATGATGTCAGCAGCAGCTTGGTTGACTCTGAGCCCACTTCAAACAAAAGGGAGCTGTTTTCCGCGCTGAGATTTAGCATTGTTTGTTTCCCCTCTGCAGCCTTCCTCTATGAGCCCTCCACATCCAGCTCTCCTGTGTATATTTGCCCCGTATCCTTCCTCTCCTCATGGGAACTAGGGTGTAAAGACCTAATTTCCCCTGGTGAAGGAAATAATGCTGCTTTTTTTCCTCCTCCTCCAGCAGTCAGGTGCTTTCAACATAAAAACGTGTCCATGCTGAGGAAACAAGGCTTTTAACGCCGCGCGTCAGTAATTAAGTTTCAAACTGTAAATTCACGCTGCAGCTCTCCATCTTCTGTTTCCAGACATTATCACTAGATGCAGCTCCAGTGAGAGCAGATACCGCAACGATCCCGGCCGCTCTCTTGTAATTGCCATCCAAAAGGAGCACGCTGAGGTCTCATGACTGAAGGCATTACCATCTGTAGAGCAGGAGATAAGAAGCCTGACCAGTGCCATTAGTATCAGCTGCGTGACTTGAGCAATCTAATGAATAAAACAAAAGGTCCGGCCCAGGCCGCGCCTTCAGAAGCCTGCAGCCAAATCAAAAATCAATCCAGCTCTGACACATTATCTCAGAGGGCATACAGAGGAGCAACCACAGCTGTGCTTTGGATGCTCTCTTCACAACTTGAAGCCCATCTCAGATCAATTCCAACGAGAGATCAATACACGATGGGAAAAAAAGCTCTGAAAAGGTTTTTGATGTTGAACGTTAACATGCAGGGATGCTGCTCACCATCATTTTCTGCAGCTGTGGAGTCTCTGCTCTTTGAATGACACTTCTCGCTTTGCAGTCGAGGTAAAAATAGTTCATCAAAGCCAAAAAACAAATTTTCACTAGGTTTAATTTAGCCTTAGCGCTTGTGTTGTACTAATCTGCAAAAGACTTTCACAGGATCCAGTATGATCCACCCACCAGCAGTGATAAATAACATCAATCACATGACCTTCTGCTGCGTGAGAATGAGTGGATCGAGTGGAACCCGTGTTGCCAAAATAACGGACGACCAGATCTCAGGATCAGGTTCGTGTCTGGAGGTTACTGAGAGTCCTGTCACACGTACAACAATGTGCAACTTGTACGGCTGCTCCTGTGAAACCAAACGTGCAACTAATCCAATTTTTAATGGATTCCTAACAGGTGGTGCCGACATGTGACCACATATCAGAGTCAACAACAACAGCAGGCTTCGCCTCGAGCTGTAGGGAATCCCCTCGGTGCTGTATTTGTGTATGTGTGTGTGTCTGTGTGTGTGTGTGTGTCTTTGCATGAAAAAATCCCCATGATTCACAGCTTAAACAAGACCAGGTGTTCAACTCCAAATGAGCATTACGTTACAATCCAGGAAAAAAATTAAAACAACAACACATCTTTGTTATCAAATATCCTAAATGTATTTTTACATACACAGTAGAGTCTTTATATCTCTGGGTGAAGCTGTCGGCAGGACAGAAAAGAGCAGTAGATATTTCTAAAGTTTTCCCCTCCTGTATGGATCCATCCTCCAGCAGGATCGCTGTCAGAGAAAGTGATTCAGCAAATTTTCTGTCCATGTCCGCCATGAGCAGATTTCCTGGTTGATAATCTGGACATTAAACATCTTTCTGCTGGTTCGGATGGATGAGATGAGAACAAGCGCCGTGATGTCGCGTGATTATGGGAATAATTATTGCCAGCAATCATGTTAAACAGCTCCTGTTCTTGGAAAAGGTGATTTGATGTTATTATGCAGATGAAACGACTGATCAGTAAAAGGAACGTTTACGTTTAGCATAATAATATTCAATAAATCCAATCTGTTTCGGCTGTTTAAATGGCTATTTCCTCTCCATCTCAGTGTGCACTCAACCGATCGGCTCAAGTCAAGACGTCCTGCTAACTGGACCCTGGAAGACGCTGTGTGTCCTCTGAAATACGCTGCAGATCCAGTCAAACAAACTTATGAATCCAGAGATGAATCATGGAAATCGGTGTGATGATGAAGAATAAATGATGAGGTATAAATACGGCCAACGCATAGATTACACATGAAGATGTGCTTTGAATTTACAAATAAATAAATCCAAATTTGCAAGGTGTAAACAGATTTTCCTCCCGTCGGCCATCCATTCTAATTCTGCTGTGAGGTCTCCTGCTTCTATTTCCGTCCATAATCAGCAGCAGAGCTCAGCAGGAAGCAGGTGTTTGCTCGGCCTCCCCGTTTATAGCCTATATTTTCCCTCTAAGCACATGCTAGAGGCTAAATGACATCCTTATGTTGATGAAGAGGAGGAGGAAGATGGGGAGGATGGAGTAAGGACAAGAGTCGGATCAGATGGAGTGATGCAACAGGGAGGTGGAGGAGAAGAGGTGCAGGGTGGAGGATGAGCAGCGTAGCAACGAGGAACCAGCGGGAGGTCTTATCAATTTTTAAAAATTCTAAGCTTTTTTGGAAGAAATAAACAAAGTAGCTCAAAAAGAGTCTTGAGACATGATTGAAAACAGTCCTGGATAGAAAAGGAGATGGTGGAGGAAGAATGCTGCCAGAAAACGAGGGAGGACGAGAGGAGCAGGGAAGGAATGCTGTCATGTTTATTGTGCTTTCTATATACAGAATGGAACATTCCCCACAGGCTCCACTGTTTTTATTACACTTTTCATGCATCAGAAACAGACCTCCTCCTCTTCCTCCTCTTCCTCCTCCCTGAACGGCAGCACCAGACCCTCACGACCACTTCTTTAAGAGTAAAATCTCCTGAAACTTTCATGAAAACTAACCACACTGCATTTCAATAAAACATTGAGTGCTAATAAAAAAGAAAAACTTCTTGTGGAAAAGCCATAACGTTGTGACTTTGTGTTGTGCAACATGTCTGGGTGGATGCTTTTATTCTGTGCGTTTCCAGTTCTGTTTCCTGTGTTGTGTCTGCGTCTCATTTCTTGGACTAATTGTGCGCACCTGCAGCCGGTCTAATCACTGTCATTATCGAGGGCTGGGTTCCTCCGCCTCCTGCTGCTGGAACGTTTGCTTCCAGCCATTTTCTCTGCCAGTTTCCTCGGTTGTGTTTTCTTGTGTTCCCTGTGGGGTTTTTCTCCCTGTGGATCTTGGGGGTTTTTTTGTCTTCCAAGGTAGTTTAAACTAGTTAATCTAGCGTGTTTAGTTTGTTTGTTTGTAAAACCTTTTCCTACCACATCTAGTGATTTTTAGTGATTTCTCTAGTCATTTTTTGGACAATTCAGACTTTTCCTGCCGCTGTTGGGACTTCTGCTTGTGGCTCCAGACTCTGTTTCACGCGTAACTTCGCCGGTGCTGATGCTGACAGCGTTCCTGAGCTCTCTCACTGATTCTATTCTGCAAAATCATCACCGCCATTGAGGAGGACGTGGGTGTCGAATGATTTAATCTAATGACTCTCCCAGGCTGGTACATTGTGGGCTTGAACCACATCATCTCCATCACGCCAGACAGACACGTGCAGCAAAAGAACACCGATGTGCCGATTCAGACGTGGTTTGGCTGTGGAAAAGATCTCCCTGCAGCAGCTGCAGCTGAAAGAAAATAGGAAATCCTCCTGATAGACATCATCATCCAGATGTGACTGTGTTAACCTTCAGGTCAGACAATGAAAGATTCATCTGTCAAAGAATTTCAACAAAGCCCGTTTCCAGACGGATCGGAGCCCAGACTCAGGTTTTTTAACAGTGATTTCTCCTCCTTTGAGGAGCGCCGTGCCGCTAATTCTTTTGGTCCTCCAAGTATCAAATGGAAGTAAACCTGACAGTTTAAAGCAAAGTGAGACCTTTGAATTGTCAGAGATAAAGCAAAAAGTGGCTCACAGGCCTGTCTTTCCCTTTCCAGCTCTAGGATGTGATTACTCCTCGTATTCTTTAAAAGTCAAACATCAAATTCACTTTGATAGGGGCCACTCCATTTAAAATCATTTTTTCCCCCAGAAGAACCTCATCAAATCATCTCATGCTTAAAGAGGACAGAAAATGGCTGAATGAGGAACCTTTTATATAATACAACTTGATTAAAAAATCTCTTAGTGAATTGATTCCTCGGCTGATGTATGGGCCCAATCCAATTATTTACAATCAATGGTTATGATATGATCCTTTGGGCACTAATGTTGGATTTTATATGACACAGATTGGACATATTTTAATTAAAGACATAAATTCAGGTACCTCTTTGTAAAAATCTTGAAAGGAATGTCAGTGTTCTGTTTTATTCCAGTTTGGCCCATTGGGATGTCACTCGGTAACAGGCAGCCATCTTAGATTAAAGAGGGAAAAGCTTGTTTAACCCTGCTTGAAATAAAAGATAATACAGGTAAACTACTGACATCTCAGAACAGTTGGATGTATTCAGGGAATCTTAAAGTAGCATATTTAATCTGAAATGTCTATTTGATCATCCACCTTTATTCATGTCAGTGGCATCATACAAAAACCACAAGTTGTTTTCCTTTGTTATTCTCTTTTGTTTAATTGTAAAAGTTGAATATTTATGTTCTTTTGTTATTATTTTTCCTAATGGTGCATGATTCATATCGCACCGCTTGGGGGCGCTGTTCAAAGACGAATGAGCAACACAGGTAGCATGCTAATGCTAACCTTAGACTGATGCTAATTAACAATAAAAAAAAACTGAACAATATCTTCACAAAAATGAATTTTAGTTTATTCAAAAGTTATTTTGTGGGGATTCATTAAGTTGAGTTTTTCAAACGTGCACGATACATTTTAAATGCGTATTTTGAAGCTACCGATACACCTGAAAACACTGATCAATACCAGCCTATTTCAAAGCGGCTGGCCCAGTTCAGGCCCAAAGAAAGGCTGCACTCTTATAATCCCAGAGCAGCTATAATTACACCAGCGACCATTATGCACGACCTCGGCTATTTATAGCACCGGTAGACCCATTTCATTAGATTTACCTTTATACCATCACAGGCAGCAACCATCAGAATCAAAGCTGTTTACAGTGATGAGAGCAGAGTCACGCGTCACAGAAACCGGAGATGATTACATTTCATTGTTGTTTTACTGGAAGTGTGCATTTGTGATTCTTGAAGCCTGCTGGGAATATTCTATGACTTTGATTCTGATGACGTTAGAATGACCAGATACAGCGATCTGGCTGTTGGTAACGAGCCTTTAATGTCTGCAAAAAAGTGGAGACTCACAAAATCAGGAAGCTAAAGTCCTGTGCAAACAGAGCACAGACTGCAGTCAGGGTCAAAGATGGATCCTTGTGCATGTACGCCGATGATTGGTCCAGAGAATCAGAATGCCGCCGTGCACGGCTGCGTTTTGATCCCTGTCGGCTCTGACACACAAAGGTCTTTGCACAGGTAAAGGATTGCAGACATAATCTCTCATCTGGAAGACACTCGAACCAATTCTGAGATTAGGTTTCTATTTTTAACTCCAGCATGTGACGCCTTCTGCCCTTGTGGAGGAAAAAAAAACAAAAAAAACTTCCAGAATCCACTGAATTAAACTGCTACTGGGGATCAGGATTCTTGAACTGGAGCTGAAACATCAACTGAAGGAGGAAAGATAAATCATCCTGAAAACGGTAACTCAGGAATCCTAGTTTTGTTGGCAAGAAGCAACAGGAGGTATTACTTCTCTTGACTGAAGGAGTTTTGACCATAAAGAGCTGCAGATGATCAGGACCGCACTGACGTGACCTGATTACTGAGGATCTAAGTAACCGGTGTGACAGCCGACATGAGAAATAACACCCAGGGGCCCTGAGGGTCAGCTGCAGTAAAAGCAGAACCATGAGCAGATGTTATCCTGCTGGCAACGTGATCTTTCACAGCATCTCTGCAGACTTCCGCAATTCTGACAGGCACAGAGGAAGGATGGTTCTGTCCACGGTCAGCGGAGTGCGTCTCTCCAGACTGTTTTTTTAACCGTCCCTGTTTCATCTAACCCTTCCCTGCTCCTCTCCCTCCCCTACTTGGCCATTTTGAGGATACCAGACCATGTTTGGCTAGCTGGTGCTGACACGAGAGAGCGATCCCAAAGAAAGCCATATCTGTAGGCACCAGCGCTACAACGCTTCACGTTAAAGCTGCTCCACATGATTTCACTCCTGATTATATTTTCTCGTTAATGTCATTAATAAAAATCTGGTATGTGAAACATAACATCTACAGTTAGATCAGATTAACATTGGCAGAAATACCACTGAATTCTGGAAGCTTAATTGTTCAGTGTTTTTTTAAAAACACCAAGGAGGGGACATGATAGTTGGCCTTTAACTGTCGGTTAAACGGATTTTAATGAAATGTTCGGGAAATTTGATCTTGGGACATCTTCCAAGGATCAAAGGCCAAGGGTTTTGTATTACTACATTTAATAAAGTAGACATAATATTTGGATCCAGGGATTATTTTCAGCGGGTCGTTATCATCTCCTGGCAGCGGTCGGCGCTCTTTGAGTGCTTTTCTGGTTGATTAATATTTTCACATCTGGATGAGATGTGTCACCAAGCAACGCCTGAATCCATCATGTGCAATCTCTGCTGGCTGGTTGCTAACACGGTGGGATCTCCACGCAATCTCCCAAGATCTACGGCGACTTCAGAGGGCCAAAATACAAGATGACGGTGACTTTCCATCAACAGCCTCCACAGAGTGGCTCTGAGCTCCAAGAGGGCAGCACACATGTTCTGTTTCCAGGAGAGATCTGCATCAGCAGAGGGACTCTTGCTTTCAATCCTCTAACCACGTGACCGTGAAACAACCCACCACACGCGGGGCTGGAGCCCAGTGTTTATGCTCACTGGTTCTTGAGCCCAGTAACGCTGGCCCCTGCCCAGCAACACTCATGCAAAGTGTGGGGTCTCAGGCAGCTCTCAGCCAGCCGGAATAGCATCTCCACAGCCAGGGACAAAGCTGCTCTGACACCACCGGGGGGGGGGGCGCACCCCTTCATCGAGCCAGGACATAAAAGAATCCTAATTCAAGTTCCTGCCGTTTGCGAAGCAGAATAAAGATGAGGGTGTAATGCGTGCACGCCATTAGCCCAATGCACCCCCCACACCACCATTGTGTGCGTGTGTGTGCGTGCGCGTGTGCTTGCCAGTCCTTCGAATTGTACACCACAACGCACAAAGGCGACGAGCACAGTGGAAGCACTTGAATGTTATTAAGAGCGATAATCCAACGTCCACGGACGCGGAGGACACAAAGACGCAGCGTCTGCGCGCCCCGCGAGGGCAGCAGCGCCTCTGCCCGCGCAGCTTTGTTGTCTCACCGTCGCTGCTCTGCGTGCAGAAATGTCCCAATAAAACCAACAAAGGGCGCAGATGCGAGAGAAGCGCGCCACTCACCTTGGTGGGGTCACCTCCTCTTATCCACTTGTTAGAAAGGAAATTCAACACCATGGATCCTCCGCTTAAGTTTGCTGGCAGGCGGACAGAAAGGCTGCGCACCGAGCCGAGCCGGAGCAGAACCGGGCAGCGGGCAGCCTCGGGACGCGTGGAAGGTTCTTCCTTTTCCCCGGGATACCGCAGCAAAACAACGAGAAAAGGTTACGTCTTCAAACAGCTGTTATTCCAAAATGGAGTTAGCCGTGGCCGAGCCAATCAGAGCGCGCCTGCGGAGGCTCCCACTCCTCCGTGGGCTGGAGCCAAACGCCACTGCGCTGGCAACATCACAAGACGTCCAGTTTACAGGCATTTTTCATCATAACCACGGTGATTCACTGTAGCTCTTCTGTCACGACAGCTTTATTTATACACCAGAAGAGCCCCAAAACCCCGCTGATGAGCCGGCTGGAACCTCCCAGATGTCTCAAAGGTCAATTCTTCATTTTCCATGATGAAGTGTGAAAGAATAAACAGTAAATTTGCCGTATAATTAAGTATGCAAATTGGGCTTAAAGAGAGGAAAATTGTAACTACACACAAGCATGTTGGCCGTAATGCAATAATCTGCCATTACCTGAGGCCAGGGTCTGCAGAATCTTTTTTTTTTTTTTTTTTTTTGTGCTAGACTCACGCTTCTATGTGCGCAGCATGCTAAAATATTTCAAAAGTGTAGTCATTTTATGTCATGAAAACGTTTATAAATACTTAACTGAGGACTGCAGAAAATAAACAGAACAAATGAATTAATTCTGTGTAGTTTTACCAAGTAGTAACAGATCACTAACTCATTCTTCACCCTGTGTAGTTGAAATACTGGGAAAGGGTGAAATACCGCCCCCTCGTGGACATGACCGGCAACAACGAGCGACCTCATGAGCAACCGGTAAAATGGTGTCAGAGCCCCAATAAAACACATGTTTGATCTCTGAGTGGTGACAGTGTGAAACCCAAGTATAATGTGTGGAGGTTTGTTTTTCCATTTAGAGAACATTCCCAGGAAAACAATGGCATCTGAAACACAAATACACAATGCAGTTTCTTCCTGTTTTATTTTACTGCCTTTCACTATCAGCAGAATAACACAGCTTCAACACGCAGACATGCCGAAAATAAAAATATAAAAAGACAGTTGATAAAAATAAGTATTTTCACTCCAGCAAATGAAATAAATTCAACATTATTGCACATTTGTGAACATGGTCTGGTGAAAGATTTGGCAAATAAGATGTTAGTAAATTCAGGACTGAATGCAGCGTCACGCTCAGCTGCCCTGTTAAGACTGGGCAATAAAACACAAGTTAAAAACCAAACATGAGGCAGATCAGCTGACCCTGCAAAAGAAATTATCAAATAAGATTCAAGGCTGAGAAAATTAAAGCTGAAAGAGCTCTGGGATACAGTTCAGCAAAGACAATCAGATCATTCACATCAGCATCAATCTGTAAGACGGAACATTCTTCTAGTGCAGACAAATCTACCACAATTTATGATACAGAAAGATATTATTTAAGGCAACATATCAAATGCTTACACACAAAGAAACTGTTTCCCGATTCAGTCTAGTTGTCATGACCTGCTGAACATTTTATCCCCTCCTAAAATGTTTCCAGTCTGGAATATTACTGATTTTAATGTTGACTTTTCCCTCCTCAATAGTCAGTTGCATTTTTTGTCTAAAATCATTACAGAATCTAATACATCACATTTTGGTTATTATTACTACTGAAATCTAACTATTTAGGTAACATTGAAATTTTGTTGCACAGTTCTCAGTATTAAAAAGAAACACTCTGCATCCTAAAAAAAAAAGCTACTGAAATAAAATGCTTACATTTGAATTGGTAAATGTGAAGACTTTGATGCCAAGTTGCTGGTGTGTAATTAGCCAAAATTCAAGAAACAAGCCAGCTGATGAAGATATGTATGCCTTATATTGTGTTGTGAAGCCATACAAGAAATAAGTAATTAAGTTAAGTTGATGTGTTTGTTACACAAAAAAGCTTATTCGGCATTAATATTGGATCAGTACCAGCCGATACCAAAAGCCCAATAATCAAAATCAGGACAAAAAAAATGTCAGTTCTGTGCATCAATACATGAAAGGACAGTATTGATGGATGTTAAAATTAAATAACACTAAACACAATTCAATGGGCAAGTGAGTAACCGAGAATAAATAATAGTGATAACTATTATTAAAATGATCTGTGATGTCTAACCATGATGATGCATTTTTGAGCCATGTGTGATTTTTACACATATATTACTTATTTTATGAAAATCTTCAACGCCAGGTGACAAAGAATGAAGCCAATTGTTACATGTTAGAAGGTGGAGCCTGCAAGGATTTGACATCCTCAAAAACAGACTAAAATTACTCTGAAAAGGTTGGCCATCGGCGATAAACTTTCCTTTTTATCTTCTCATGATGTTGCCTGAGATGATGGCCTCTGGATGCTGGGCTACATGTCAACTGGAACCACCAACCTACACCAGTGCTGCTCACTTACTAAAGTACATTACGTAGAGTACAATTTGCATCTTGCCCTGAAAGAGTCTACACACGTTTCAGATGAAACAGGAAGAATCCTCCCAACGATGGTGCTGAATCAGTAACAGTAGTAAAGTTGAGAGCGGAGCCCCCTGAAGGTGTCATCGTCCTGCCCGCCGCCTGCGTGTTCGCCGTCAAACAGCATGGAGTCGGGGAAGACCACGCCCTCCAACGGGTCAGGCTGGCAAAACTCCACTATGAATTCCTCCTCGCTGTCTAGAAGCAATCTGGACCAGGCACTCATGTCCAGCTGTCCCGCCGTGCCACCGTACTCCTGAGGGAGGACCGAGCGTGGAAGGTGGCGGTGTAGAGAGCGCGGGTCTGACCCGTGGAGGATGTACTGTTTGAGCAGAGATGTGGAACATGCCTGTTATTCAGGGCTTCAGCTGTTGTGATAAACATTGAGCACAGAATAAATGGAAAAATTTGAAGGCCAACAATCTTCTTAATTACAATACCAGGAATCCCAAAAACTGCATCACCTGTTTATGACAGCATTTGTGACATTTAAGTCGACATTCAAAGCAGCTCTGGCTCAAAAAAACAATAACAAAGAGAACTGAGAAAATTCAAGGACAGACGTTACCCTCTCTGCCATCTTCTCCTTCAGAAAAGGTTTAATTATAGCAAAGATGCCTTTGAAAATCCGAGGCTCGTTTATGATGTTAACCGCCTTGATCCTGATGGGAAACCCATCCTGTGAATTACAGTTAGAGACAGAGCAGTCACGGCTTGTCGGACATTTCACATCACGCCTGCGCATGCTTATTAAGGTGCTATTTATAGCAAGTCACGACAAACTGTTTTCCATGAATGGAGTAGCTCTCATTTACTTCAACCATGTCGGGTTTTTTTTTTAATTCAAGAATCCAAAAGAAATTCTAATCATTTGTGGGAGATACAGATTAGTTGGTTCTCATCTTACCTGGAGGATGCTGACAACCTTTTTGGCAAGGAAGGGTCCTGGATTGGATGCTTGTGACATGCCCACTCCAGTGTAGTCAGCCAGGATTACAATACCGTTGACCTGCGTCACCTCAGGCTGGATTAGCTTTTCCAGAGTTAGATAAATGGCTCTGACATTATCAACAAATGGGTAATCATTGGGTTTCCATTTCCCTGTGCAGGGAGACGGGGTTGAGCAATTGGGTATTATCAACAATGAGACAGCAAGTGCAATTAGCTCATACAGGGTTGAAAATATATTTTAACAAAGCTGTTATCTGAGGAGACGATGCCAACCTGGCCTCAGACAGAGGATGAATCTGCCATTAGGATCTGGGTGAGGCAGAACGGTGAGGAAACCCTGGTCCAGAACATGTTTAACTGTGGAAGGTTTCAGGTCCTTGAACACCTCTGGCCAAGCTTTATGACCTGCGTGGTAATTGAGTAGCAGCTGCAGAGCACGGTCATAATCAAACTTCCTGGCCCGCAGGAAGCGTAGGAGAAAGGAATCATCCAGTCTGGTCCTAAGATTGGGCTGTTCCTGAAGTAGGGTGGAAGATACAGCAATATACTAACAAACAACAACAACAACAACAACAACAACAACAATAATAATAATAATTGAGCAAAACCTTCAGTATCATGTCTCTCAGCGCTTGGACATCACGGAGACGCCACTCTGGTTTCTCCTGGAGCTCTTCCCGTGCTTTGGCAACAAGTTCAGGGGTCAAGGTACAAGAATAGATGGGTGGTGGGGGTCCAGGGAACCAGCTGTGCCCTGCAGACACTGTTGGGTCTGCAGCAGTTGACATTAGATCGATGGACTCATGCTGATCAGCCATGGACTGAATAGGTGGAGCTAAAAAACAACAAGTACTTTTAAATGGCTCGTTTTGGACTGCTAACAAATAACCAAATAATAGCTGTTAGACAGAACAACTATACACATATGTGCACACTAGCGTAATATATTTTACACCTTTTATTAACGTTTCCTGACTATCATGAAGAATAGGTCGCTCTCCACAGCACAGTTAAAAAACAAGGTTCTAATTTTATAGAATGTGTTCATTAGTAATAAATCAGTGCCTGTTCTTCCTCCCGAACCGGATCTAAAGCAGAACCGATGCGAAATTAATGCTCTGAATGATGACTGAAAACTAATCACAACTGTGATTTAGATTACTCGACTAATAAACAGTTTTTATCCCCAACATCCATAAAATTTCCAACATAATACTAAAATTTACAGAATAAACGAGCCAAAACCAGCGTATTAACTGACCTGTCACGAAAACACTTCCGAGTTGAAAAGATGACGCTCTCTCATTGGTCTGCAAGCAACACGTGACTCTTCTTCTTCTTCTTCTTCTTCTTCTTCTTCTTCTTCTTCTTCTTCTTCTTCTTCTTCTTCTTCTTCTTCTTCTTCTTCTTCTTCTTCTTCTTCTTCTTCTTCTATCAGGATGTATAAATTACACGTGCGGCAGATGGCACTGTTTACCCACATGTCGCTCCATCTCAGGCTGAAAACAGGATTATTTCCCATTTATCAACTTCTCACAAGTAGGTTTTTTTTTAATATTCGAAATACAAACGTAAATATATATTTCATTATATATCCAGGGCTATGTGGATGTTTGATGCCTCTGTCTAATTTAAAAATCACCGCCCTGGGCGATGTATATCACAAATATATCACGATGATATATTTTCTAAAATTCTGTGTATAGCTGTGGTCCATTTCCTTTTTTAAAAAAAATAATGGTATCCTTTAAATCAAATGCTGATCTTTTTTTTTGGTCATTATGTGTTCATCTAGCCTAAACAACGTGATATAGAGCACGCATTTCTTTAGTTTATATCATTGCCTTAAATCTGTGCTAGCTGGTTTTATGGTATTTTATCAGTCTGATGCCACATGTTGTCAAGTCAGAGAGCATGTAGCACTGCCATGTTGGACCTATTTTATCTACCAACTGATATCTTTATTTTATCTCTACTTTTACTATTCAGCAGAATCAAGTCTTCTGTTTAAAACATTAACACTATAAAATGCTCTGCATAACATGCATTGTAAAAAATAGACCTTGAGATTTATTAATCATCATCACATTTTAAAGCAAACGTTTTTTAAGGCAGTACAAATTACAAAGGCACAAAATTTATTCCGCCAGTTAAACCAAAGTTGACAAAGTACTAAACAAAAATATATATTATTGTGAAAACTCCTCAGTGTGTTTGCCTATAACATTTACAAAGTGGCTACAGTGTTCACCATATGTCTGAAAATTTTTTGAAAAGAAAAAAAAAGTTGTTAAATGAAATAAAACATACAGTTTATTATGGCTATTTTCTATTTAAAGGACTTAAAAGAGACCCCATAAACTGAAGTGGTACAGTCCTTTATCGTTTAATAGTAAAATTTTTGCTTTCATAGTGAAACAATTTCGTCACTAATGAACATAAAATAAAATACTGTGCAGTATTAAACACACAAAATGTAAGGCTGTTGTAACATTCATGAAACACTGACATGACCACATCACCATGTCTAACATAACAGTGCACACACTGAGGACATTCTAGAAATATTCATGTTGCTGAATAATGAACGATATGTACAATAATAGAGTCTATGCGATGATCTTAAAGAATAAGTACTATTAAAGTTTCAATGCTTCTAAATTTGCCTGGCCTTCACTGAGCTGCAGCTGTGTGTGTGTTAACAAGTAGATCCCTGATGTACAACAGCAACCTGCAATGGGCTTAGTCACAGATATTTCTATTATTTCGCTACACATTTGCTTCCGTCAGGTTTCCAGCTTCGATCCCGACTGTGTATTAAGCTACAGATAATGACTCTGGTTTAACACATTACAAATCTGAAGGGAAAAGATTCAGAAGTTGTTAGATGGCCTCCTGCTTGGTGATAGTGGGCTGAGGGATGGAGGTCGGCTGTTTGGGCACAGTGGCGATGACCCCCTGAGGCAGTTTATAATGTTCTGAACTGGAGGCAGTGGGTGGAGATGGAATCGGGGTTTCAGGAGTGGCTACAAAATGCAGCAAAACATAGGAAAGAGTCAGTGTAACATAAGCAGACATTCGCTGCGTGCACCATTCTGTGCTATAACGTCTGGGCAACACAACTTTCAGGATAAGGAATAAGCACTTTTGTGAAATTTCTCACAGCATTAAACGCATTAAGAAAGAATAACAGGAGTTCTCTTTGACAAAATAAGCCAGATTAGTTTCCATGGAGAATTTTAGAGGATTATTCTGCCAAGCCTGTTTGTCCCTCCAGCTCCCTGACTCTCCGGCACATGGAGCTGGGGAAAACTGTCACTGATTTACTTCAGATTACTGCGTCCGAAACGCTGGCTCTTCACCTCGGCTGTGCAAGCAGATAGCATGAACGCCTTCAAACAGTCGCGTGTCTTCCTACTTACAGATTTGACCGTTGTGGATGGGCGTCGGCATGCTGCTGGCAACAATGACGTTACCGCTGAGGTGCTCCTGAACCAGGTGAGGATGCAGAGAGTGGGGAGCATGTGGAGCCTCATTAGCAGATCCTGAGGGACAAAACCTCCACGTCAAGATTGTGACCACACGTCTCCTTCACCATCATCACGTGAAAAGACAGGTGAACATCCATCTATCATCCATCCATCCATCCTTTCATCAGGCCATCATCAAACCATTTAATCATCAGAATTCTGAGATCTGTGCATCATAATTGATTCTGACATCAGGCCTCTGAGGGAAACGGTCTGAATATTATAATATAAAATAAAGACAGACAATGACTGGTACAAACTGTCTGAGGCAGCTCACCTCCAAGAAGCATTTCTTGGAGCAGATTGTCAATCTTGGCCATGCCGAAGAGTTTGACAAACTGAATCTGCTCGATCATCTGCCAGGTGATGCTCTGCAGTGTTGGCAGCAGCAGGAGCAGCTCTCCGAAGCGACCCCGAGAGTCGTACTGCCGGTCGTTGATGTAGTCCTCCAGGCTGACCTGGACCTGGTAGCGCATGCGCTTGATCTTTCCAGGATCGCTCAGACCTTTAGCATCTGTGGGGAGAAGAGAGGCACAATTCAGGTTTCCAATCAGGGCTTCGTATTCCAACCTCTCACCTCCAGAGAGCTCATACCCGGGTCGAAGAACACGATGGCTTTCAAGCAGGCGTATTCATTGTCATCTATTTGAAGCTCCTGGAAGGGAAGAACAAGCTCATCCAGGATTCTCACCGCCACCCTGCCCACCTCCAACTCTGGGCAGTTTCTGGGAATTATGTAGTCATTTCCTGCAAGAAAAACATCCAACTTTAGGGATTAAACAAGAAGTCAAATCAGATTTGGACGAAAGTGTGGTAAAAGCATACAAAACTGAGTAAAACTATAAATATGAATTTTAAAAAAAAAGTGGTAAAAATGCAGCTCTCCTGTTTAAACACACAGTAACCTGCTCTAAAGCTTTGAAACACTTTCTGTAATGTTGGATTTACCTAACAAGAGGACATCTTTGTATAACATGGACCTTTTCGCAGCACCCAGTAAGAGGTGTTCTCCTGCGTGAGCTCGCAGCAGCGCCACCTGAAGCACAAAGACCAGTCCGGGTCAGAGAGTTCTGTGACATTTGAAGTGCATATAGCTATGCTGTAGAACCTCTGCACCCTGGAAGGAGAGCCTGGAAACCCTGGAAGAAGAGCTGGAAAATCAGTTACAGAGGCCAGGTGATCTCACTGTTAATCATTCTGTACTTCTTCAGTGGTCTTATAACTTTAAAACCAGGTAATACTCTTCAACTCAAGATTAAAACATATTAACCCTGAAGACATCAAGGTGTTGGAGTGATGAAGAAAAACACCTTGAAGCCTGACTCTTAAATGCACCGGGGTCCTCGTTTCGCCCTCGGTACCTGTTCACATTCACGCTGTAACGTCCAGCGGTTTATCCTCCACCTGCGCACCGCTGGCGGCCTGTGCACGAGCCTCACCTGGTCATCCAGCGGCAGGTCGCAGAACGCCGGGATGTACTTGGCCCATTCCACCAAGACCAGCAGCTGCTGCTTCATGGACTCACACACGTCTGTGATGGCGGCGATCTTTTTGGTTCTGACGTCGCCGTTCAGTATGGGCGCGGGAGAGGTGATCTGGAAGACACGCGGGATCGTCTGTCAGCTGTCGTTGAAATAACACCCGAGTGTTTGCATCATCCTGTATGGTTAGTGTCTAATGAAGACCATCGTTGTTTTCTTCAGGAAACAGGTAATGATGGGTTGTTGGTGCAACTGCCTGTTTGAAAAACTCGATTCTTCTTGTGTTTATTTGCCTCGGCAGTAAAACTGCTTCTCAATGAAAGGGCGGTTGCAGAACCCCCGCGTGGTTCCCCGCGGCACCTGTGTTTGTCGGAGTGTGAGGTGAGCCTCCGGGGGCTGGCGGCTGACCTGTCGTGACAGAACGTCCGCCTGGATGAGGGCGTTGATGGAGGGCAAGCTGCTGTCTTCGTAGCTCGATCTCCTGGTGCTGATTCTGTCTCTCTCGTTCTGCACCGCTGAAACAGAAACGGGCAGGATGTGTTTGCGGCCCCAACACGCTGCTAAGGACTCACGTCCCCGTTTCTCTGCTGCACAAAGATCCCACAGCCATTTATTGGAAATCTAAGTCTCTGTGAGCTGTCGTCTTTATCAGTATGCAGCGATTATTGCTTGGAAATGTTTGCTCAGCATAAGCCGGTTAGAGACTTCAGCACTCTGCTAAGTGAACATTAACAAAGTGCTGCTCTCAACGGTGTCGCAACACTCCCAGAGCAGACAACTCTGGCACTGATTTGCTGGCTGGAATTGGAAGAGAACCTGAGGTTTTCTCAGGAAACCACGCTGCTGAGAGGCTCCTACCTTCTTTCTTCATGCCAGCCCTGAAGCACTTCTTCAGCCTGCAGTATCTGCACTGGTTGCGCTTGTCTTTGTCCACGATGCACTGTCTGTTGAACCTGCGGAACCAGCGGATTCAGCGCTCGTGTGCTGCACATGTGCCCGTTTCCCCAACCGCTGTGCTCACCTGCAGGAGTACATGTGGTTTTTGCGGACGCTGCGCCTGAAGAAGCCCTTGCAGCCGTCGCAGCTGGAGGCGCCGTAGTGTTTGCCCGTGGCTCTGTCTCCGCAGATGGCGCACAGGCTACCTGTCCCCAGGTGACTTGAGGCGTTCATGTTGGTGGTCTCAGCCGGCGAGGAGTCTGGCACAAAGACAGGGGAGCAGCTGAATGAGAAGTTCACATCCAGCTGATGATACTTTGTGGTTGGAGTCCTCGGTATGCTGGTAATTTCCGTCAGAATTCAGACTTGTTCCCTCTAAGTTCTGATGGTGTTCACCATGTTTTTCCTCAGAATCATGTCCATATTTGACATTCCACATCAGATATTTACGTAAAACCCTTCACTTTGGTCTCGAGCCATCTTTCGTTAAACTGACCTGATGCCAGACAAGTCAAAATTTCACTTATTGCTGAGGTGATGAGCAGGTATTTCTATGGGCGGGGCTAACGGTTGCGGCGATCATCGTCAGCGAGAGTTGATCAGAAGCAGCCGTCACGACAACGTTAGACGTGTGAGTGTAACAGAGCGCAGTGGATACATGATTACCTCTCGGAAAGCAAACATTGCACACGACTATCAATCAATCAATCAATCAATCAATCAATCAGTCAGTGATAAAGTAAGTCATAAAACGTGTCACACATTAAAGAAAAAACATCTTAGAATTCCCAGATCAATACTCCAGAACTCAAGTTCAATACATAGTTTCCTGACCCGTTCTTGCAGAGCTGGGAAGTCATGAAAAGGAAATTCCCAGCGAGCATGAGAAATGTGAAATTGAAGTCTCAAACTGAAAGCAGGACGTCACGGGAGAGTGGGAACCCAGATAAATTGGTGTCATTTAAATAGAAAAAACTGAAACTGAAGTGGTTTTCAGCTCAGGCTGAGTGGAAACGGCCGTAACTGGAGCCGTTTCATCGTTCCGCTGCCACTTCAAGCTGAAACAGGCTTGGATGACGGAGCAGGAGCCTCATGGCTCCAGAGCTCCAGGGTGCTAAACCAGCACCGTCCGTCTGCAGGCGGGAGATGGCCAGGTGACCCCTCCTTTATCAAAACGCGCTCGGACCAAAGTTTTAAATCAGGAAAAGTCTCAAAGTTCATCGGCACACTTGCACACCTGCACACTCACCTGTGCCCAGCGGCAGCACCTGCATGTTCTCGAACTCCAGCGTGGTGTAGGCTGGGTCCAGAGCCTCGCTGTAGTCTGCCATGTCCATGTCTGCCTGCCAGCACTTTGGACAAACAAATGCTCAACGACCTGACAGCGGGACTGAAACACTTGTCCAAGAAGCTGCTGTGCCCCCTCCTGCTCCTCACACCTCCACAAAAGCAACCCCCCCCTTAATTTGAGCGTATAGCTCCACCCAGTAACAGCAGCTCCTTGGCCCAGTGGAGTATGATGGAGCTCACTGGTGTCAGATATGGAAACCTGTGAGTGACAGCAGAGCCTCGTGCTTCCAGCCCAGAGGGGAGGTGCAGCGTCTCTGAGGTTGATGGTTAACCAGCCTTTTTGATGGTGAATCACTGTTTTTAGATAGCAGCGCTTGATATCCGTCATCTCGCCTTCTGTCAACTCTTCTCCAGATCAGAGCTCCGCCTCTGCAAAGCAACTTATTTTATGGTCAACAACTCTATCTGCAGCACGCTGTTTTCACATGCACACAACCACAGGAGGCTTTCTGTGCCGCACATCCAGCCTGGTGACATGTTCCTCCACGCGGAACCTCTGCTAAGATGAATCGGTGTGTCGCTGTGCTGTTAATCCCATCAATCATTATTCCCGTTAATTAACTGGGCTGCTTGTATCCATAACAAATACTAAACATCCCAGAATGCAGCCTGTCTGCTGTTGATTAACGTTGATTAACTAGCCGTCCCAGATATTTCTCAATATTAACAGTTTAATATTGATAATAAAATACTGTAGAGTATTTATCAGGTCTTATTTTTAAACATCCTGGAGGGGTAACAGTTTTATTTTATTGTTTTATTGCATGCTTTTTTCAAAGCTTTTTAATTGGCCATTGGCTGGCGCTGCTGCTTTGGTCAAAACATTCAAAATAAGGAGTTTGAGCTGCATCAGAGCTGCACGGCTTCACCGCAGCTCGCAGTCCCGTCTGGCCACCTCTGCCGCCCTGTAGCAGCCTGTGGTTGTGTGTTCGTCTTAGTTTTGGTGCACCACAACCAATAATCTGATTATTTTCAACAACAAATTCTTTGCTTGCGCAAATGGGCCACGCACAGCAAACACAGGTCTTGTATTTGAAGAGAAAGTGCCAGTACACAGCAGCAGGTCAACGATCTGGAGTTCAGACGGCGCTCGGAAGCCGTAAAGCCCATGTAGGTGACCTTGTTAACCACGCAGGCACTGGGAGCTCATAAAGTTATTGTCCCTCAAGCGGTCAGATATCACATTCTGCTGGAGCTCGGACGTTTGCGAAGACTCTGATCCAATCAGACAGGACAGCGGCGGCGCTGAAGGGACGGCTGCGCCTTCAGAAACGCCTCTCATTGATCACCAGCTTGGATTTGTTGATCTTGTGTGGTCGCATTGAGTGAGGAACCTGATTAACTCAATGGAAAACTGCTTCTGTGGCCACTAAATGATTAGCACACTCAAATTAGAGCACGTTGTTACGCTTGTGTGTGCAGAGGTCATCCATTACAACATTTCTACGGCGTCGATCTGCTCTTCTGCAATAGCCATATTTGCTCAAGAAGTGTACCGATTATTTCAAAGCGGTGGGCTGACGGGGGAGGGGGGGAGGTGCGTGAGGGTGGCGGAATCAGCGTGAAGCTATGAATGAGTCACCAGGACCAAATCTTATCTCCTCTCACATTAAAGTGCCTTTATTGCTGCTCCCATCTTTATATCTGTGAACTCCTCAAGGAACCATCATATACAGGACTATAAAGTATAATCTGTGCGGTAATCTGTGACAGAGTTCTCAAGCATGAACTGACAAACTGTCCCAGTGTACGCCGGCGTTCCAGAAACAGCCCTCCGCTTTGTGGGCGGGGCTTCGCCTCAGTGTTTCAGCGGTCGTCCATCTTGGTCACAAATGCTAACGTAGCCACCGCCAGCACCGCCAGGTCTCCTTCCGCTCCACGAATGTAACCTCTCTTCTGATAGTATGAGCTCAGAGAGACGTAAAAATCAATAAAAAACAACTCTTCTGTCCTCCAACGAGTGCTTTAAATCACAGGATGTCGCATATCCAGCTGCAGACTTCTTAGATACTGAATATAAGATCGTTTGTGGCTGTGTTTAGCGGAGAATAAAACATGGTGTAACTTTTTTTAAGCCACCAAACCTTCCCTCTTCCAGGAGTATTCCTACAACAACAACCTGCAGACGTGTACTTCCTTTTGGAAGCTAATAAAAGGCGCTTTGGGGCCCCACCTTGACGGGTCCCCCACAGCCGAGGTGGGCTGCCGCATTTCTGGGTTTGTTTCCTGGTTCAGGGACTCAAGCTGGAAATGTCCCGACTGCTCACACTTTCATCGCTCTTTGAGCGGCTTGCTCGTGGTCTCAGTAGCAGAATCATATCTTCCAGCTTGTTCAATATCTGCGAGCCCCAAACGAAGGCAAATTTGTGCACATGTGGAGAAGAGTGAGGCGAGTCAACCGTGGCACAACATTCAGCTGTTAAAGTTGCGTTTTTGAGACATTGGGAGGCTGGAAAGTGATGGACTGGAGAGCTCTGTCTTATAATGAGTCACCCAAACGCCTGCCCTGGGGCTAAAAGTCAAAGGATCGCTGAGACCTGATGTAACACTTGTGTGATTCTCCCCTTTGAAACTTCAAACTCCAGTTTGTGAACAAAGTCTGAATAGGAATCTCCGACCACTGACCAAACTCCATTTGCAACTGCTGCCTATTTGTACCTTCTCCTCAATGACTACATTTCATTTATACAAGCGGGATCTGAAAGGCAGCGCCGGGACAAGCGACCTTATAAAGATCAGGAACCAGAAGCAGGGGAGGAAAACATGGCCGGGATGCTTTCACCACACCTGGAATATAACACTGTCTGGGGGACTTGGTTTCTTTCTCTCCGGGGCGGCTCGGCCACACGAGCAGCCTGAAGTGTTTGCTGCAGCTGTCCGGCCATCCAGGACGTGCTGCTGCAGCAGAGAGGCTGCTGCGCTGCAGCACTCGGGGCGGACAGGTGAGTGGTGTCATGGCAAAGACCTTGTCAACAGATAGCTATCTGCAAATAGCAGCTTATGCAAGCGCATGCGTCTGACCGGGGGAATATCATAGTTTTTCTGCTTCTGGAGGATCAGTCGGGTGAAGCGACTCTGATGGGAGATGCTTTCAGGAGGACGTGACTGAAGTGACTGAAGTGACTCAGGGTTTCCTGCGTCGGGTTGGAAAACGCCGCTCAGCACACGCAGTGAAACTGTCCTCAGAGGCCTCCGTCCCCCCGTAACGTGAATAATGTTTGTTTTTCTGATGAAACGTAAGAAGGTTGCCACATAGAGATCTTTCCAGGTTCGTCACGACGCTTTTAAAGCTTTAAATTATTTGTAATTTCTCTCTTGGTGTCCACAGTGTTTCAGAAATTGTAATGTGGCCCTTTTCTGTCCTCACTTTAGTCACTGTTTGTTTTTTAGTAATGATAAACCACAACCCCAGTTTTGTTCATTATCCTGTATTATTACAGGGTGTTAAAAATTATAAGTAGATGGAATTTATTTCTGAGGCGTTCTCCATCTATGAAGGCAGACAAGATTTACAAATGTGTCCTTGCACTAATGTGAATTTAGGGTCAAAACAACCTCAGACTCCAGGAAATATTCAAACTTTTAAATCCACATTCATCCTGTCACATGTCCGACCAGACTAAAAAAAATAGCCAGTGTGCATGAAATAAGTAAACAATTGCATCGATAAACAAGCGGGCCGTAAATCAATCACAGTTTGTGATAAAGCGCAGTAATCATTAACTGTTTTGCTGAGGATTCATCTTGACTGCAGGCTGGATCACCTCTGTCAGCAGCTCCTCTCTGATTGTTTTTATCTCTCAGATTCTCTAAAAGTCATCAGTCACTGGACATTTAACCTCCGCCGCTTTGTCAAGGCAATAACCATCCATTAGAAATATCTTTTCACTCAACAATGCAGATGTTTAATATCATAAACTACAACTGACGTTCATACAACTGTGTCAGTCCTTGAAAATGCCCCCATAAATTCCTGTTAAACATGCAGAGAGGACAGAGCTACGCCATCTTTAAAAACACCCAAACCGTTGTTTTTCAAAGAGTGAAGGAAAAATAATGCAAATCTCACAGAACAAAAGTAAAATACACACTGTTGTATAGGTTTAATTCACACTAGCAAAAGGCCTGAATGGTTTTCTATAACACCGGTGGTGCTGAGTAGGAAAGAGAGAATGGAGGGCTGAAGTGTTCATCACGACGCGCTAGCGCCATCTAGTGGAGAATCAGTCTACGATCAACTCAGGCTGGAGATGTATAAATATAAATGAACAGTTATCTAATTTTAACAATCTTTTGTTCGTAATTTTAAAAAAAATATATTCGATATGAATAAAAGTACTATCACATATAGAAATATAGGACTATTCTGCTTTGGGCTTTTATCAGTGAGTCCTTTTTTCTGTTAGAAACAGGATGGAGTTTCCATACAATTAGGTTATATTACAGCATTTTTATTTTATGGCTCTGATTCTCTAAATTTAACTTTGCTCAACCCTGACTGTTGAACCTCTACATTCTTGAGTTAAGTCTTTAAATTGTGACAACAACATACTCCATATTGTTCACACGTAAATACAGTAGCATTCACACAACAGTCCTCTTACATGTATTTTTCCTTCAGAAATGCTCCATTGTACCTCTTTTGGTAGAGTTAAGCAGCATAAATCCGTTTGCCTGACAGCTACAAAGAGCAGCGTGTTGCTTTCAGAACTCTGAGATCTACCAACTACAGTCGTCGGGTCCTTTTACCTTCAGCTGACTCGCTAAAGCGCAGCGTCCCATCCTGGCCATACATCCCTCTGAAGGCCCGGCCAGCCGGCCAGCTGAGCAACGGCCCATGAGCCTTGGCGGCTCCCCCAGGCCTGGCCAGGCTGAAAGCAGGCCTGCTGCTGTTTCACAGGCAGTGCTGCTCGCTGGGGCCACCGGGGCTGGCTGTTAGGGCCCACAGGAGCCAGGGATAATCCGCTAATGCCTGTCACAATGAGATTTGATTGGAGACTCGAACACCCGGATTATTACTGTCAAGAGAACGTGTAGTACTGGGGATCCAAAAACCAGCTTCTTTCAGACTACAAACATGGACCGTGTTCCTATAACGCAGTTATTTCTATTCTTAAACTGTTTTTCTTTTACTTTTCATCCTGGAGTTTTGGTATCTGGACTAAAGATTGTCAAAATGTAACCCCGAAACAAAGAAGATGCACGGGACGCTCGGACCCACAGCAGGACGGGTTAGGACACTGACTGAAATAAATAATGTCAACTGATGTTTGTGTTCCAAACCTGTAAAGTTTGCCTCGTTTCTGTCCGTGTGTCTGGGGGGAAAAGCGGATTTTTTTTGTCCGCTAATCAAAAATTAATCATGATGACAAATTAGACTGTCAATACCGCGTCAGTATTCAAATATTAATGACAGGAGACAAACCTAATCAGAACATTTACAACTGCTGTTAAATAATTAGCTCTTCTAATTGACCACAAATCAGAGTCTGTAAAGTTCCCTGAAAACAGCATATTTTAGGCCTCCATATTTAATACCCAAGCATTAATCGCCTCATAGATAATGTCATATTTCACGCTTGTGTGCTTGTTTTTTTTATGGTTGTCATGAGCATCAGGCCTGTTGCTCATCAGCGCCTGAAAAGGTGTTTTGCAGATGTTGCGCTTGACCGTTTTTTTCCGTGGCAGGACAGCGGGCCCCTCAGCCACCTACAGACGCCTCGTTCAGCTCTGTAGGCAAACAGATCTTTTCCGAAGAGCTGTACAACGGCTGTTGTCATGTTTGCATTACCCAACTTATTCTGCCAACAGCACAGCTTGGGAGTTTGTCCAGGTTGTGACCGTTGAGCAATTAATCCCCATTTGACACAAAGTTATGCGTTGCGTGAGCAAAGAGGAAGGTCTGGCCCACCCTGCAAGATGTGTTTTAACACGTTCTGTTGCTACGCTGATTTTTTAAGCAGGTCCTTTTTATCACCTCTGGTGCACGTGGAGGTTTGCTAATTCGGTCATTCTGCAGGAGCTGCCATATGCAAGCAAACGGCAGGGCGAGAAGCGGACAAAGACCCCAGTGTAACTGCTTCTAGGCCAAAAAGCAGCTTAGCGAAGCTGCAAAAGAATGCATGTGTAACATAAACATGCTCAAAGATTTACAGCAAACAGCAAACCCAGCGGGAGAAAAAGAGTAGCTTTCAAAAACAGAGTAAGTCCATCAGTTTCTCTGGATTAACAGGGTTTTCTGCTGATGGAGGCTGGTGTGTCGTCTCTGTCTTTGTCAGGAGGAAAAAGAACCTCTTCTGACCATCAACTGAAGAAAATGTCAGGAAAATAAATTTCAGATGCTCCAATGACTTCATTTAGGTTTTGATCAAAGTTTTTTTCATAATGTCAGTTTGTGAGTATGAAGACTGTGACCTTTGATGTGTCAAACCAGTTGATTCCAAACTTTTAGAGGCTTTCATTTGCATCAGGATGGGTTTGCACACTTACAGGGAATCACTCAAAGAGACGCTAAACTATCATCTTCTTGATGGAGGTGATGATGGGGAAGCACGTCAGCATTAGAAGAGCTGGAACTGTGATGCTGGAGAAGCATCATGTGGATTCGGTGCTGAAATGACCAGATCTGCAGCCTCTTATTTCATGTCAACCTGCTGGATTCCTCCCTCACAACAACTATCTGCCAAAACGCCACCTTTTTCTTCTAGAGAAGATTCATCCCTGCTCGATCATTTTGTCACATTTGTAGCTTCATTTTCATCCACATTGAAGTTAACCTCTGTGGCCATTTTCTTTTCTCTGACGTACTGCATTGTTGTTGTTTGTAAATTAATAAATAAATTTAAAAAAAGACAACTGGGCCTAAAACTGGAGGATTCACAACCGAAGATCATCGTGTTCACTTTCAGGATGGCCAGAAAATTCACTGTTTTCACCCCTCATGGTCAGAAAACCTGTTTCCATCCGTTCAGGCAGAAAGGAGAAGCAGAGCCGGGTGGTTCTGCAGCGAAGCGGAGGACAGCTGCAGCTAGGAAGCCTCCTCTCCGCCACCAGGCCCGCGGCTCCAGCAGCCTTTTGAACGGCCTCCGTAGCTCAGACACACCTCCTGGATTAAGGCCGTGTGAAAAAGGCAGCCGCGGATGGCGTTTCCACCCTGAATCTGATCCGGCAGAGGCAGGAAAAGGCCAGCCGCCCGCAGACATGACAGCAAAAAAGAGAACTCACCAAACGGAAATTCCACACTTGAGCCGACTTGAGTGTTTACGTTGACCATGTCGAGCGCCGCGTCCTCTCTAGCATCGGCTTAAAATCCACCTTGGGCGTGCGGCGTCAGATGTGGAAGTTCGGCGCAGGCTGCTGCAGTGTGTGAAGGGTGTTGGTGCAAGGTAAGGCCGGTGTTGCCGCTGTTATCTTATTGATTTTCCTAATCTGGGCAAATGTGGGTGGAGAGGTTAAACATTAACCAGGCTCTTATGGACACCATCTATATAGCAGCTGTAACTACGGCAACATGGTGATAGAAACTCAAATAGATATAAAGTTATCATGGGCTCTTTCCTGTTTCTCATCATCAGACATCTCAACACACAGAGCAGGAGGGAATAAAGGCAAGAAAAAGGAGCGTTTATGCAGAAAGCAGAGGGAAGGCTGTGAGGGTGGGGAGAGGAGTGGAGAATGTTCTGTATGATGAGTGACATCATCGCTTTTGTTGCGACTGTCATGGAGCAGAGCTGCTCAGCTGGCTCGTTTGTAAAGTGGAGCCGGAGAATAAAGGCAGGTTTTTACGTTTCTTGGCTGCTCCTGGCTGTTGCAGACCAGAGGTCACGCAGACGAGCCCTTCCCTCGTGACCTTCAGCAGAGCAACATGGAGGAGTCGGAACTGTGCGACCAAACCAGCGCCGGCGGATTTGCATGTCAGTTGGTCCAGACTGAAGTGAGCGACGTTGCAAACGCAGCCGATTGGTGTGTGAAACGAGCCCAGGCTGGAAGAGTCGCTTTGGGATTTCAAAAAGGATGAAAAAAAAGAGAATTTCTGCACCCACACGGGGCTGGACTTAGCAGAAGACTGTCACAAGAAAGGTCATACAATTAATTTTATTATTAATCTTGTTAAACAGGTTCAACGTGTTTACTCTGAGTAATCTCGATCACTGAGATCAACCTTCTCCTTTTCCTTTATTGTTATGATGTTTGTGTAGTCCAACACACATCAAAACTGCATTTATCCATCTGTCTTTTTCCTTCAAGTCAAACAGGTATGTCTGGTTTCCGTAGAAACCAGATCAGCCTTTTTTCAGTTTATAAGATTAGGGCCTTCACAGCCTCACTGTTTTAAATAAAAGTGTTTTCATGTTTTTATTGTTGTCAGAAAGTTATTAAACTGTAAATAATCTGCAACTGTGCAGGGAAGAATAAAAACTACTGATGATAACTGGCAACAAACTGCACAGCCCGTGGAGGCGGGTTGTGGGAAGGAGGGGGCTTCTGGATGCTCAGTGCGTCCTGGATCACTGGTGCTGGCTGTTGAGAAAGGACAGAGCAAGTTTAGAGTCCACTAATGTCACTGAGCTCATGTCACAGAGGCCACATAAGGTCATGGCTGAAGGCCTCGTTGCTGGTCTCCAGCAGACAACACTGCTGGGTCAGGAAGGGCTCCTCAAAACACAAGTGTTAAAGAAACCAGCCATAGATCCCCACCAACACTTCACATCTGGGAAAAGAAAAAAGAAAGCACCAGTTACTGGTGCAATGAGAACTGCAGCTACACCTGTCCTTAAGATCAAAAAGCACTATGATGATTTAAGCATCTGGGGTACTTTGATCCTTGATCTTCAAAGGTATTGTATACAAAGATGCACTCTGTTACTCTGGAGTAGCGCTCAGCATCAGTCACACGTTCTTATTAAAATATCTGCCCGAGTTCTTTGCAAATTGAGCATCTGTCACATGATGGCGGACAAGGCAGGAGCAGTGGGAGAATCGGTAAATACCGCCCAACAATCTCATCTTCAAATAAAAGACAGGCCAGAGGAAGACGGTAAGAACACAGAATACCAGAAACCGTCACAAGTGTTGGGGTTGAAACCAGCGGCTGCAGTCTGCTCTCCTCAGAGGACAGAGCGGCGTGGTCGTTGCTGAACAAACTGATACGGACCAGTCTGGTCACCAGCACGGCCGAGGTGGAAGTTCTTCAGAAGGATCCCAACTCGCCACTTTACTCCGTCAAGACCTTTGAGGAGTTGTGTCTGTAAGTAGCTGCTACAGGGCGTCTCTTCATCATTGACGACCTTGTGGTCTTAATTATCTGCAGCTGAGTGACTGTTGTCCTGTCTCCAGGCAACCACAGCTGCTCCAGGGCGTGTACAGCATGGGTTTTAACAGACCATCCAAAATCCAGGAGACTGTCTTACCCATGATGCTCACCAATACGTGAGTACCCACCGTGGGAACTGGGTGGAGTTGAAGCTGTTTTCACTGTGTGTACGATCAAAGTTTCGTTTTTTTATAGTCCGCAGAATTTGATCGCCCAGTCACAGTCGGGAACTGGTAAAACAGCTGCGTTTGTCCTGGTGATGCTCAGTCGTGTGGATCCTGCTAGAAAATATCCTCAGGTCGGGTTTCATCTCACTGTTGAGAACATTTGAAGTGCACGTTCTGGTAAATTTGAGACCATTTGAAATCAGTTGCTTCATAATTGTGCTAAAGTCCATTTGATGCTGTTTTTCATTGCCTGTGTGTTTCCCCCACGTATGAACTGGTTCTTCAAACTGGGAAGGTGATAGAACAGATGTGACAATACTGTTCTGAGCTTAAGCTAGCGTACGCCATCAGAGGAAATAGATGTAAGTTGTTTTTCAGATAACATTAATGTTGCTTTTTCTTGTTAGGAATGCAGCTTAAATGATGATTGCCTGTTGCTTCTGAATACCTCAGGGCCCAAAGGGACAAAGCTCCAGGAACAGATCATCATCGGCACACCCGGCAGGTGGCAGAGTGGTGCTGGAAATTGAAGGAGTTTGACCCCAAAAAGATCCAGCTGTTTGTGCTGGATGAAGCCGACATCATGATTGACATGCAGGGTCACCAGAACCAGATCATCCGAATCAAGAGGTGAGCATTTTCAGCCAGTACCAACGGCGGGATTTGAAGTACGGAATCTGGGACGCTTCCTCTCTTCCCTGTTTCCTCCAGGATGCTGCCTCACAGCTGCCAGATGTTACTTTTCTCTGCTACCTTTGAAGAGTCCGTGCTGGACTTTGCTAAGCACATCGTCCTGGACTCCAATATCATCAAGCTCGAGAAAGAGAAAGAAACGCTGGACACCATCAAGCAGTACTACGTGCTGTGTGAAAGCAGAGAAGAACAGTTCCAGGCCATCTGCAATATCTATGGAGCCATCACCATCGCCCAGGCCATCATCTTCTGCCAGGTGAGTCATGTTTGGGACACTGAACAATAAAGACACACAGCCCAAAACCAACCAGCGTTTTCCTCTCTGTAATCCAGATGAGGAAGACTGCAATCTGGCTCGCCAGTGAGCTGACCGCCGAAGGTCACCAAGTGGCCATACTTAGCGGAGAGATGCACGTGCAGCAGAGAGCTGCTGTGATTCAACGCTTCAGGGACGGAAAGCAGAAGGTCCTGGTCACCACGAACGTTTGTGCTCGAGGTAAGAACGCGGCACCGGGACATCAGACACGGACAACTGCAGCCGATGCGTTCATCATTCTCCTCCTCGACCCTAAAGGTATCAATGTGGAGCAGGTTTCAGTCGTCATCAACTTTGACTTGCCAGAGGACAAAGACAGTAACCCAGACAACGAGACATCTGCACAGGATCGGCCGCACGGGTCGGTTTGGCAGAAGGGGCCTGGCCATCAACATGGTCGACAAGATGAACATGAACGTCCTCGAGAACATCCAGAAGCATTTCACTAAGTCTGATATTCTCATTTCATCAATGTGTTTAGACATCCCTCTGGAACAAAACCACCATTTTCTGTTGTTTCTTCCCAGATAAGAAAATTGAGAGATTAGACACAGATGATCTGGATGAAATTGAGAAAATCACCAAGTGAAGGGGATGTGCTGTTAACCACGTCAAGAGAGAGAGAACCAGCTCCTTCCGCTCTTTGCATGGACAGTATTCTCCAGTGGAGGCTGGGTGAAGAGCAAAACCACAAATGAAGCATGTTCACACCTGGAAACATCTTTGGCAGTGTTTTCGGATCCATACCACTGCACTAGAGACACGGACGAAGAATTTTTATCCTCAAAATTCCATTAAAATCCGTTCGTAACTTTTTGAGTTATTTTCCTAACAGAGACAAAAGATCGCTGTCCCAAAAGGTAATAAATGCATTTATTATAATAAAGCATGGATCTTACACTAGGGGGCAGTGTTTACATACGTACATGCATAAGATCAGCCTTTTAAAATCAGAGAAGATTTTTTTTTTTAATTTAACAAAAGAAGAAGAACATGAGCCATCTGTGGAAGCCCATTGGTTGAGGGGAAAATGACGTCAGCATGTGCACCCGGAACTAGTGCTCACTTGAATGATGTCAACATGGCGGCGGAGGATGTCATTGTGGACAACCTGGTGAGGTTCTGGAGGATACCAGCTATACGACGACATTTTCATTGGATGTTTTTATTTATAACTTTGGTGGGGTCAATCCTGAAGGAGCTAGAAGTCGTCCCGCAGTCTTATTTCAGCCACCGTAGGAATATCATCAACATGTATGTACCGCTATGATGCTAGCGTCTAACTAGTTTAGCTCTAAAAGGAGGTGAGAAAAGAAAACAGGACAATATATGTCTAGATTGACTGTATTAACTTATTTTATACAACACATTTACCAAGACACTCAACCATTTTAATCTAAAACTTGTATCTTTTGTTTTTGCAATAACGATAGAATTGTGAAATGGGAGTACAAAAGGATTTTTGTATCTTTTGTCAGCCATCTAGTGTATATGGTGAAAGAAAGCACAACTTTATGCTTATCAAAGTAACACTGCCTTACTAGCACAAATTTTTTGTTTTACTGCTGTTGTTATGCTCCTTGTGCTAATATATTTGTTGTTACCTGTGACCTGTGTGCCACAAATGCTGCCATCTCCAAACTTTGCTTTAACCTTTACATTAAAGGGGCCCCGTTTGCAGTGTTAAAGGAATCTCCAGATGCAAAATCAAGTTGTTGAGTTGGTAGCAATGAGTGGACAGGAAAGATTACACACTGAGCTAATGTCCAATTTGTGAGTTATAATGTGTAGCTAAAGTAGATATAATATGTAATATGTGTATTACAAATACAAATAAACCAGTAGGTAAGACACAGATGTGAATGATTACGAGTGTATTTATACCATGTAATGTTTTAAAAAGGAATTTTACAACCTGCCTTAATGTGAATTTTTTTAAATGTTTTGCAGTTACTTCATCAAACTGTCCTGGGGTTGGACTCTGCTGCTGCTCACGCCCTTCATCCTCCTGGCTAACTCGTTGTTCAGTAGAAAAGTGTCCTTCCTCGGCCGCCGGGTGTTTTCTCTGGTGGTGGCAACAGCTATTTGGTATGTCTGCACTGCGACCTTCTTCTACATTGAGAATGTGACTGGTTTGTGTTATGAAACTGACACTATGGACATCATCAAGAAAGAATTCACACTCAAAGTCAGCTGCAGACAGGCTGGTTTCCACTGGCATGGTTACGACATTTCAGGCCATGCTTTCATCCTGGCCTATTCTTCCCTTTTAATCATGGAGGAAATAGCACCCATGGGCTCCCTGAAGACAGTAAGCTACTCTGCACTACCTAGGATGGTTCTCAACTTCCTGTATATTGCTTTGAACCTCATTCTAATTATTTGGGTGTGGATGTTTGCCTGCACCTCTGTTTACTTCCATGACATGTCTCATAAGTTACTCGGGACAGTTTGTGGCCTGTTGGCCTGGTTTCTGACATACCGAGTTTGGTATGTAAATCCTCTGTCACCTGGGCTCCCCCCTGTGCGTCAGCCAAAAGAACAGAAGCAGCACGCCTAATCTGCACACATTCTCCTGAGCTACACACTCAGATCTGGAGCTCTGCAGCACCGTGGGCAGTGATGGGATCACCATTTTTTGGTATGGGCTGGATCAATTCGTTTTATGTGTGTACTTTGATTAATTTTAGTAATTCAAATAGCAATTTTTATTATTACTTATTGTAAACATCATACATGTTCTGAGAAATATCAGTAATACTAATGTCTTTAAAGTTTTGAATCCAAAAAGGACCAGAATTGTGCTGGTTATAGTAGCACACATGCTAATTGAAATTATTACAGTGGGAAAGACTAAATGGAATGGTTGTGGTAGGATGTAACAAACATCTCTATGGAATGCAGGAAGATTTGTACAGAATATTTAAGATTGAGGTTTTTTTTTCAGAGTGCACATAAGTGAAATGTTGCACCAGTAAATTATTTCAGTGTATTATGTTGCTACATGAAACACTAATGGTTTTGTATGCCTTTTTAACATGTGTAACAGCCAGATTAACAGAGGTTTGGCCTGTTACTGCAGTTGTGATTGACAGAGAGGAGCAGAGGAGTCACCCACCACTTGTGCCTGCTTACTGTCCGGTTTTTCAGGTCTCATTAAAAACTTGTTTGTTGGAATGGGACTGGTTTACCGGAAGCACTGGTACGCAGCCCAGTCCGACAACCTCTGGCATCCAGCTGGGTTTTCTATCTTAGACGCAGTTCAGTTGTCTAGCCTGCGGACAGAAAACCTCGCTGGATTGCAGGACTGGGTAACCCCTGAACTAGTTTAAAAGCTCTTGAATATGTAGTGAGTGATGTCATTGTCAAGAAAAAAAAATCCTGTTCACAGCCCTACTTGTGATTGAAAGAATGCACTAAAGAACAAATTAAATGATTTGATGCAAAATAAGAACGCCATTCTTTGGTTGTTGTCTGCCTTCATCCAGCGTTTCTTTATCATCCGGCAGCACGAACACGTGAAGACGGGAATGGAGATTTAGTTCCGTCCCCAGGGTGGTTGTCTTTGCGTTGGACAGCTGCTGTTCCAAAAATGACTCGATGTCATCCGACACGCTGCTATAACATCGCGCCGCAGACTCTCCATCAGCGTCCGTCGCGTCCTCCCTTTGTGCTCGTCTGCCCTTGTTTAAGGTTTAAAGGCATGGCAATCACTCTGCGCCGGTTGTTTTGAAGCTGTCGTGTCATTTTGCAGACGTGTCGCATCGATTAATTGAAAACATTTAACACTCCCGGAAAAGAAAGTCGATATTAATCATTTCTAAAACTCATTGAACGACCAGACAAACCCTCCCTAAAGAATTAGGATGTGGATCTAATGATTTGTAGTTTTTGTTGTTGTTGTTGTTGTTGTTGTTGTTTTTCCGCAGCCGTGCGGTCACGTGAAAATGACGCGCCATTTCATTGGGCAGAAGTCGACAGGTGCGTGACGCAGGAGTTAACGCGATACCTTCGCCGGTGATCGGGAAAAAACGTGAATTCGTAAACCAAGATTGTGTTGGACAAACCAGCCAATCACGACTCGGCGTCAGTCCATCAGGTAATTCATATTAGGCTGTTTGACCCAGGATGTGGCCATTTAGTTATGTTTATTGAAAACGCCAACATGAACACAGTGTTTTAGGTAGCGGGTTTTCTTTTCTGACACACGTAGTCAAAAACAGTTTGAAATTGCTCCGATTTTCAGCGGCTGGTCTGGTCGGTAGAAATAACCTGTCAGGTGTTACTCTGACTCATTTGGTGCAAATGAAATATAAAAAATAATGACACACAAACACAATTTACAATTTTAATTTATTTGTCATTTATAGCAACTAAATAAATTAAGGCTTATAAACAAACATCATTAAAAAGCACTGTAAATAAATGCATATATAGATATACCTAGAAATATAAAAATTAAAAAATACTATAGTGAAACAAAGGTCACAAATAACTAGGATTTTTTCCCGCTTGGACTCTTCTTATAGGAGAAGTTCAGATCCAAACGCGCCTCAGGTTTCAATCAGCTGTGGGCTCTGAACACAAACAACCAAAAAAGAGAAGCTACTGATGCCATTTTCTTTATTTTATCTTCTTCAGCATCTGAATATTTAAAAACCCAAATTAATGAATTAAATCCTCCACGTCTGTCCTTGACTGTCATTAAATCATTTCTTTTGTGCCTTTACGTCACCGCTGTCCACGCAAAAGCAGGTAGAAAAGCGGCGACTGCCTCCCAGCTTTACTGCAAACATCTCCCGGCCTGATCCCACCGCCTCCACATCCCCACCGTCGAATGTGAATCTGGACACAATGCAAGTGAAATTTCTGCACAAATATCTGTTAAACGCATGCTGGTCAATGTCTTTGGTTCAACAGAATTTGCTGCAGCATGTGAGAAATCACGGATTATCTTTAAAAAAATAAACCAAAAACAATTAGACCCCTTAATTTGATGAATTTGTGGCCAACACCATTGAAAAAATAACAATCTGAACCTCATCTCTGCTTCCATCACAGCAAAAGATTCGATGAAAGTTTCCAAATGTTTCCAGAAAAAGTCGGCGTGAGTTAAACACCCTCGTCCCAAATGTCCCAAACGAGAAGGAGAATTCCTGTATCTGACCTTTGGCCTCCGCGCTGCTGTCAGTGCCACACCTTTGGGTGTTTTCGTCTGTTTTTATTTGCATAAACTGAGCGCTGAAGACCGATTGATGAACCAAGGAAAAGGCTTTTGCTTTTTATTAACCTGCAGATGAGTCAGCTCGTTACAAACCCGGCAGGTTAAAATGAATCACATGACACGTGATTTAAAAGAAACTGATAAAAAGCATCTTGCATCTGTCAGGAGGGGATGGGAAACGAGAGCAAGCTCACTATTGCTGAGGGAGGGTCTCCGACGCTGCACAGTTCAGGTGATCCGAAGGTTACACTCAGCCATAAAATTCCAGATCTGTGCAGGCAGAGATCATAAATCCTGCCCTTGTGTGACACCCATACTTATCCTCACAAAATGAGTAACAAAAGAAGAAAATCCCCATGCCACGAACATCCTAAACCTACACTTGTGCCATTGATAATGTAGAATTTACAATTTTCCCACAAATTTTAACATTTCTAACATGTTGAGCTGCGTGCTGTGAGAGTGAGTGTGTGTGTGTGTGTGTGTGTGTGTGTGTGTGTGTGTGTGTGTGTGTGACTGATTAACGTTTGCAGGGTGCACAACAAATATATTCAAAAAGGCAACTGTTTTTTACAGGAGTTAGA
>BJFM01004487.1:2843-17760 GCA_016586285.1 Arothron firmamentum | reverse complement strand
CCCCCCCCAGAAACCGTTATCCTTTGTTCCTCTTCCAGAAAGCAGTGAAAGTTTGGGAGTCTGCAAGGAACTCCCCGAGGATTGTCATCATGGCAACAGGGATGGATTTATCATTTTTCTTCTCACCAACGGAAGAGGTGTGAGGGAGCTCTAGTCTGCCTGGAAACCCAACAAGGATCCAGTAAACATGGTAACGATGGACTGTTGAAAGGTGTGTCAAAGCGGATTGACCTTGTAAAAATTTACTGTATGATTTTAAAAAAAAATGTAAATATCCAACATAGCCTAACAGGAAACAAATGTAGTATTTTATATGATTGCATGGAAAGAATAACTGTAAGCTTTTATTAGTGGCTTTAAAAAAAATGGATTTTTACTTTGTTCAAGAGTTTTCAGGTCTTCAAACCCAGTCTTTTACTCCCCTTTCTTAAAAAGAAGTCCAAAATAAGGCTTTAAATTTCTTAGTTTCTTTAAAAGTGATTGGGCTTGGGTGGGGTTTTGTGTGTGTGTGTGTGTGTGTGTGTGTGTGTGTGTGTGTGTGTGTGTGTGTGTGTGTGTGTGTGTGTGTGTGTGTGTGTGTGTGTGTGTGTGTGTGTGTTTGTGTGTGGGTGGGTGGGTGTTTGTGTGTGTGTCTCAGAGACAAAAATGACCTGTTCATTTTGTAAGTACACATTATGTTCAAATCAAATCAAATTACATTTGAATGGAATTATTCACAGAAAAGATCATGTAGGTGGTAACGGGTTTAGCTATTCCAAGTGCCAATAACAGAAGATTTGTTTGTTTTTTTTGAGCAGACTATTAAAAGGCACATATATATATATATATAGATATATATATATATATTTTCCAACAAGATACTACCCTTAATAAAGTTAATCCATGTGTATATATTAGGGATTTTATTTTTTAACAGTCAGAGCCCTATACGTAACACGGTATATCCTCAAACCCCTAAAACTTTAGCACTTGATGTGGTTGTGTACAGTAAATCACTGTTGTTTGACACCTAGTTGTTTGTAACCTGTGATGTAATTTTATGAGAGGGTGTTTTTCTGGCAATACAATCCTGTGAGCAGGAGTGTGTCCGTGGTGTGTGTGCGTGTGTGTATGTCGCCCTCTGTGTCTTCCAATAATTGACTTAGTAAAGGTTTTGACGTATCCGGATGGTACTTGTATTCTCAGGAATGTGGTAAAGTTTAGTGCTTCTGCCTCAGCTTGGAACCAGAATCAAAGGATTAACAACGATGCCGCAAAAGACCGGAGGAAGTGTCACGAAAGGGGGAAGCGGGGATTAAATCACCCCTGACCCAGAATTTCCTTCGCTGTTGTTGCTCATCGGAATCGCTTTTAGCTTCTCCTTTAGAGCGACGACCCTACCAGCAGCTCTTCCCGCACGGTCTGGTGTGTCATCGGCGTTCCCTCCTCCTCCTCTCTGTCTCCAGGCCTTAGACCAGGGGTCCCCAACCTGCGGCCCGTGGGTTAGGTGCGGCCCGCCTAGGAAAACCAGGGCTATCCCTGCGGCCCGCGAAACCTTCCGTGCGGCCCAACTCACGGATGAGCATCTGCAAGGCGCCTTTCTACTGTCCGTGAACAGTGTTGTGCCCAAATTTCGGAAGCTAGCTTCTGCCAAGCAGCACCAGCCTTCTCATTAAATTAATGTCTGAAGATCAATTGTTTTTCTCAATCATTGTTTTTAGCAAAATTTAGCTAAAAAGGCGCGTGCGGCCCGCGGGGCCCTGGCAGGGAGGCCGTGCGGCCCACTTGCTGGAAAAGGTTGGGGACCCCTGCCTTAGACGCTTTCATGCAGTTCAGTCCATAATGTCTCAGTTCATCAAACAGCAGTCCAAAACCAGGGTGGTGGCCCAGGAGCGCAGACGCCAGGGGGCTCCGACAGCTCTTAAGCCATATCCAACAGAAAAAGCCTCAGATTTAGACAGGTGCAGCAGCGGGCAAAGGAGTTTGCAGGAATGTGTGTGGGGGGTTTTGTCTCGTGTGTGTTCGTGCGATTCTAACGTCTCCTCTTCTCGACCTTGCTTGTATCGCTCGTGGTTTCGCTATTGGTTTCCCCCGGAGATCGCCAATCAGTTCTTGCGTTGCAGTATAAAGAAATTGTAATATTCAAGAAACTTCCTCTGGACTCGGTATTCTTACGAAGTCCACGTGCGGGATAGCTCAACTTGAATACGTTTGCGAGTGTGTATGCTTGTGTGTTTGTGTGTGCGCGCGTTTCACTGTTACCCTTTTTTTTTTTTTTTTCATCTAAAAGTTGGACACGTGACTGAAAAGGGTGCTGACCAAAGGCCCGCATTGGTCACCTCTCGAGCTACGAGGGCAGCATCGTTGGGTTACAATAACCGATCTGCGCATCAGACCAAATGGAAACCTTCTGAGATACGTTTTTGGGATTCTGCGACCAAACTTGGACCAATCTCCTCTTTGGCTTTGTCCAGGAGTAAAGCCGGGGAGGGGATTTTTACGGCGGGGGGTGGTGGTGGGTGGGGGGGCGGTTTGATCCGTTTCGCCCGGGTCTTCCACGCAAAAACGTTGATCCTCTGTCCACCAGTTTGTGTCTGAAGTGTTGCTGCCCAGTTTGTGTCACTGATACTGAGCCCAAAGAATGTAAAGGTGTTTTTAAAGAGACGAATGGATGTTGTAGCCGTAGATTATTTGGGGGTGGGGGGGGGGGGACCTACCGGCAGGCTTTGTGATGAAGGAAATTGAAGGGGGTGCAAAAGAATCTTATTAATTGTCACTGCCAGACATAGTTTAAAAAAAAAAAAAGAAAGAAATACAATCTTATT
Source organism: Arothron firmamentum (assembly GCA_016586285.1). Lineage (NCBI taxonomy): Eukaryota > Metazoa > Chordata > Actinopteri > Tetraodontiformes > Tetraodontidae > Arothron > Arothron firmamentum. The sequence continues at coordinate 14,956 of BJFM01004487.1, read as the reverse complement.
TACAGGGTTTGTGTTGTATAAACCACTGAATGTTTTGTTGAAACTAACTTTCTGTTTTTTATTTCCTGGAATCATCTGTTTACGAATAAGAACCCAGCCAAGGTTGAGGGACAGGATGTGATATTAGGAAGGAAAAAAAATGGTGACCGAAGTATAGATCCACTTTACTTTTCCATGACACAGGTTGGATTTACCCGAATGCTAGTTTCTAGTGTTAAACTGTACACATACACAAAGCGGAGAACACCCATAATCAGTGTAAAACAGTGCTATGCTTACCTGTACTGTATGTACAGTATGTATATCCCTTCTTTTGCTCTTGAACTGTGCTCCATTATTTACCCCAAAAGTCTAATGTTATAATAATCGATATTTTGAAGCAAAGTGTTTGCTATTACTATAACCTCCCTCTTCCTTATTGGTCAATTTGAAAATAAAAGCAGTTTCAAATATTATGTGCATTTTTGTGTGTCAGTGTTTGGGTTTTTTACATTGTTTAAATCATAACCATTGGATATGTTTTTGTTGTTTTTTTTATTGACAAAAATGACTCATTTAATGGACTGTTGGTACTTTTCAAATTGACTCACATTTCACAGGCACATCGAAAAAGTTCCTCGTTTTGGTCAGTGTTTGCCGTCACAAACGCACTTTATTATCAGAATCCATCCAAGTGTATCAAAACCAGCAAACAGCAGCTCTGTTCTACCTGTTCTTTTCAACAATGAATATTACATTTCAACTGTGTAGGGGGGAAAAGTCTAAAGGCACATTTCTATTGTGTTTACATTGCATACATGTCTGACATTAATCAAGTAAAAGAAGAAAAAAAAAAAAAGCACATGATTGGTCCTAAACACTTTATCATGTTTAAGGAACTAAAGCTAACTGAATACATAATAGCAAATCAGTCAACTCAGAAGCCATCAATGCCAAATGGAATCAATGTCTTTGTAACATAGGGCATTTTATTAGCTTAACCTTGATTATCATGCCCGGAAAAGAGGATCTTGTGATCTTGAGAAACTTTTAGTCTTTTTTTTTTTTCTGTGTGTCCAAGACTGAATGAAAAATGAACACATTATAGTGTAATGAATTTGTACAGCACTCTTGTGGAAAAACATATACAATAATCAATGTTACATTTGTGCAGAACTGTGGTCTGGCCAAAGTTTCACGTTAATGCTGTTGGTGTTGGAAAAAAAATTGCAGTACTTTCTTTGAATTTCTTTGTCCGTGGAAATATTAAATAGCCCCAAACTCAAGTTCTATTCTTTAAAACACTAACACAAGCTGTGTGTGGGCATTGGGCAAAAGGAATATAAAAAGTAACACAAGTTCAGTTTAAAAACAGAAACCTTTCTGTGCAGCCCTCCAAAATAAAAGCATTCTTTTTTGTTGTTTTTTGTTTTGTTTTTGTTTTGTTTTGTTTTTACAATGACACGCAGAATTTGGAAAAGTTCACTGTAGGTGAAATCCTGTGGCTCTTTGGCCTCTTCTGCATCTCTATGCTAAGCTAAGCTAAACCACTGCAGGTCAAGAAAAGAAGAAACAGTAACAATAATTTCACACAATGTCATAAAGCACAACATCCAAACATTCCTATAAAAAATGAAGGGGGGGGGGGACCTTACAAATAACTGCAATTCATTTGTCAAAACTGCTTCCTCGTTTGAGGCGCTTCAGTTTTCATCAAATCATCTAGAAATGTAATCTAAGGCCGAGCGTGAGCCTGGTCTCCTCCCAATGATGACGGCTGATGCGCAGGATCAGCACGTTAATGCTGAGGCTGCTTTATATATCCACGTGCACCTGCAAGGCAGATCAATAAACTGAGGAGGAGATTAACTAGGGGTCAATACTGAGAATCCACTGCAGGGATCTATATGTACAGCGTGTATGTGTGTGTGTGTGTGTGTGTGGTGCAGAACGTTTTTTTTGTTTTTTGAGTGTGAATGTTTGTTAGTACTTCAGGGCATATTCGTGTATTTGGCCCCAAAATATTGTGCAATAGAAGCAATGTAAGGAGCAAAAACACACCACTTTCTGGGGCTTTTGGGGTTCTGGCCGGGGTTGAACATTTAGCTCTGATAGTTAAGCAGCTAGTGATGGATTAGGAAGTCCATTATTTGAAGGTCAGTCCCCATTAAGATATAGATGTGTGTGCACAGGCGAGTGTGTGTGGGAGCATGTTGCCAAGCCTCAGATGTAGTCCAGAAAGACGTCAGCTGTGCTTTGCAGTAAAGGCTGGGTGGGAGCTGTCGTGCTGCAGACTGAGCTCAGTCTACGTGACGGCGCCCTCTGCTGTTCTGGATGACCTGTGTGGTTGCTCAGTCTCAGGTAAACCTGAGTAACATTGTGGATGAGACAGCAACACAACATTCATACTTCTCCATATTCATAACCTGCTGGCATCGACTGTCAGCGGTACTGTTTTATAATAAAGACATGAAATATATACCCCCCCCCCAAAAAAGAAGAAACTAATTGGTGGTACATTTACTTACGTTCTTTGTATTTTCCGACAGCAGTAGCTCAGTTCTCTCCACCAGTTTCCTGAATGAAGGCCTTTTCAAAGGATCGTGGCTCCAACAGGACAACATGATATCATACCTACGGAGGTGAGACCATTTTTCATTGGGAATGTGGGTAGAACGCAAAGATAGACCTCAACGAAGAGGTTTGCAAAATAAGAAATATACTATTGATATAACGGAATCAAGCCCACAATGAAAAAATAGACACGTTTAAGCACAACAATCCAAATATTTTTAACTTGAATGTGAGAAATTGGCATTTTTGACAAATGTAGACCTACATCTCGACTGGAGCAAACTCAGGCCGGCTCATTTTGTGACCCTCTTGAATCATCCTGTAGAATGCCGAGTCCACTCTCATTCCCGGGTACGGGCTGTCACCTGCAACACACACGCGTTCACTTTAACTCGCATCTCCTTGCCACACTTCCTAAAGCAAAAACATCAACCAACGGCAGGGTTCAGCAAGCATCAGCAATTTAAAGCCGCAGAAGATGCGAGCGAGGCCTCAGTCAGCACAAAACGGATAATAACCAGGACCTGGACAAAAAGCAGACGCCAGACACAAGCCTCTAACTGGAAATGTTACCCAGGGAGAAGATTTCCCAAAGCAAGATGCCGTAAGACCAGACGTCACTCTCGAACGTGTACACGCAGTCGAAAATGCTCTCTGGAGACATCCACTTGACCGGCAGACGAGCCTGCAGGAGACACGAATGCCAGCATTTTTTTTCAGTCTTTTACTGCACGTGCACTGGCTTCTCGTGCATGTCTTTCCTTCTTAAAGAGCTGAAGTCAATTGTGCTTTTACAGAAACGTGAAAATTTCCTATGATTCAATATCATTTTCCAAGAGAAAAATACAAAATTAGAATATCTTGAATTTTATTCAGATGCAAACTCGGACAGATTTCTGCCTGTTTTCCGGTGCTATTTTAGTATCGCTTTTTAGGAAAAAAAGAAAACACACAAAAAGAAGGACTGGAGACTCACATTGCCCCGAAGCACGTAGTTGGCGTCGGTTGTGATGTCTCGAGCCAAACCGAAATCACAGATTTTTGCCACCCTGCCATGAGTCAACAGAACGTTTCTGGCTGCAAGATCCCTGTGGATACACTACACATACAAACACACACACACACACACACAGGTCAGGACACTCAGGGAAACAAACAAAGAGTACTGACATTGCGATCCGTTTTCGCAGCGCAAAAATTGATTCTCAGCGCACAAATGAGGCGAGGTGAGGTGAACTCATCGCCAAGCCTCTAAACAGAAAAAGGTCATCTGGAGGTGGATTTTGCAAGGCAAGGATGCCTCGCGCTGCTGCTCCAGCTGTGGCGCAGCGGAGCACTTTGTGGGAAGAGGTTATAGCGTGTTGAATAGCGCTGCAGCTCCCGTCAGCAGGCCGTCCACGCCTGAGACGGTGGAGACGGTAGAAGCCCTACATTCTTGGACGTGATGTACTCCATTCCTTTGGCCACCTGGAAAGAAAAGCTGAGGAGGTCTTCGGCATCCAGGGACAGCTCATCCGTGTCCTCTAGTTTAGAGAGATAAAGGGGGGTTTGAGTCCACCAAAACCGCATTTCAACGCCGTTGAAATGCGCAGAAAAGGGGAGACTTCTAACCTGACTGAGAGGACCTTTCTTTCTCAGAGGGGCGCATCGGCACGTACCCGGAACCCATCTCCTCTCTGCGCACGTATGGGTTTAACACGATACGGGGTAAATAAACAAACACGACAACTGTTTAGATCAATTCGTGCGCGGCACACATGTACCTCGTAGGTTTCGTCCGACTGGAGACGTTACAGTAGTTATCACCAGCTTTGGAATTCAGGAAGGACTCTCTTTTCCTTCGCAGGAAGTTAAGCAGGTCACCATAGCAACAGTATTCCGTGATCACTAAAATTGGGCCTGGCAAGAGAAAGAGATACATATAAAAAAAAGAGAAAAGCTCGCTCACAAGGTTTTTAAGCCATATGACAATAAAAGAGACAGACTCCAGTGTTGTCAGAACGAGGAGCTCTAGTCCGAGAGCGGCTGGCCCGCAACACTGAGTCGAACATTCACACCAATAAGTCGACCCCATTATGGTCAAGTAACCAAATAAGAGCTTCAGAAAAATTCTGTTTATCATCGCCGAATCCAACGAATCGATGGTTGCAGAACTAGATGCACATGGGCGGCAGGTCAGACCAAAGCAATCGTCGATGAAGCGCGTTTGGAATCGGCGGTGGAGCTCGTCCCCCTCACCTCCGACTGTGCAGGCCCCCAGCAGGTTCACGATATTCATATGGTTGCCGAGGTACGTGAGAACTTTCAGCTCCGACATCAGCGCCTCCTTCTCCGTCGAATGGGCGTTCGCTGCAATGGCACAGTTATATATGTCACTTATAGAAAACATGGCTGTGTTAATGAGCTATAGGTCAGCTGCGGTGAATCCAAAGTCTGTTGCCATCTCGGATTAAATCAAGTTTAAATTAATGAATAAAAATGTGAAACATGCAGAAAAAAGTTTAAAGACTGACATATAGAGCACAGAGTAATTTCTGAAGTAGCAATATAATGTTAAATACTTGGTATCTCTGGTATTGTTGTGATGGAAAGTTATATATTGGAATATTTAATAGCAATGCTGGCAAAAGGAATTTGTACTTGTGTCATTCACGCCTTGCTCATTTCTGGAGCACGGTTGCACTTACGTTTGAGCATCTTAACCGCGACAGTTGTAACGGTGTCTGCTGAACAGAGTCCATAGGCGGTGGCCCGCACCACCTTTCCAAAAGCCCCAGAGCCTAGAGTTTTACCTGGAACAAAAAATGTAAAAAAAAAAAAAAAAAAAATTCAGATTACTGTTTTTTAAGAAAGATGAAAACGACACCTAACAACAGAATATCCACATTAGCCTCCAGCTGCGAAAGCCGAGAGGCCAACCTACCGAAACGAAGCTTCTGTCGAGGAAACTCCCATTTTGAGTCGTATGGCAGCTGGGTTGGGTCGATGTAAATGTAGCTGTTGCCGTGGATACTGTCAATCACCTTCCATTGTATTTGGAACTTGGGTTTCTGTTCAGACAGAGGAAATAACAGGGGGAATGTGTTTTCTGCATGGAAAAAACGGATGCACTTAAGTGATCCTCCTGCAAATTCATCAGCTGAGAGTTTGACTCATCCAGATTCAACGAGCGCAGCGCCCCGCCAGGGCACGTTGATCGTTCCAGGCACCTTGAGCGGCTGAGGGACTTGCATCAGATTCATTAGGGCACATTCACATTGATCCAAAGGGACGTGCCACCGCTCTTATTGGCCGAATATTGCTGCTAATCTGGCAGACAACCTCTCCCGCCTTGGAAACACGCCTTTATTTCTGACCATTAGTATGGAGAGATGAGCCAGTGCGGAAAAAGAACGCTTTCCCCCCTCCCCCTCCCCACACGCATTGCAGATCAGTGATGATAAATTTGCTCGATTTAACGCTGGTGGCGAATAACACTCGAATACATTTACTGACCGAAGCGTTTCCTCTTTGGCCGTTGTGCCACACATGGTAAAAGTTCCTTTTCTGTCTTACCTGCATGTATTTATAGAGCAGCACCATTAGGATGAGGGTGAGGAGGACGCCTGTGGCCACCATGCCGCTGAGAAGAGGAGTGAAGAGTTTATGGGGGACGAGGCGTTCTGAGTGGAAACACACATGCGGCGTGTTAGAGCCTGTTTCATGTTTGCACTGTTGTTAAGGCGCATGTCGCCGAGCACTTGTCGTTAAGGCAGACATCTGCAGCAGTGGCGTTTGTTTGCATGCGGGATTAGCGAGTCTATACCATATAATCCCAGCCTGCAATGTCAGCACGTTCTAATCTCGTCCAATCTGTACCCACGAACTGCACACCTGGCCCTGGCGGCCCAAGGTCAGCGGGTTTGCGTGCTTGTGTTTCTTCACTGTGCATGCACGAAAACAGGACAACACCCCCCCCCCCAAACTAGGGTGTTTGATGCGGCGCCGTCGTACCGCTGATGGAGAACAGGGTGTAGGCCTCTTCACCCTCTGTGCTCGCCACGCACTCCAGCGTGTGATAATGGGAGTGCTCCTTGTGGCTCACGTTTAGCCGGCTCTCCACCTCACTCCTGCCGAATACAGACTCCGTGACGGCGGGGGCATCCGGAACGTCCCATTGGGTAGCATTGGGCAGGTGTGAGCACCTGCAAAGGATTTGCACAACTGCTCAAAAGTCCCATCACTCAATTTATGCCAGATGGAGCGGTAAAGAATCCGAGCTGGATAACATTTATAATTAAGCTGTAACAAAGCTTATTGATGACGCAGCAAAGCGATCAGAATGTTATGTGTCGTTAGCATCTTTTGCCAGCTAATTTGTAAATTTGCTAAAACACCATTAGTGGTTGTGAAACTTTTTTATTTTTTTAACTCGTGCACACTTTTTGCTTTAGACACAACACTTATATATCTTAAAATGCTGTTGTTGTGGCACAAGTCAGAATCCGGATGGATTATTTGTCTGTATTCCCTTGGCACTGTGAAACTGAAACAAAGCATGTGCACCAGCTCCCACGTGCAAAAATCGAAAATGAGCCATTATTTGCAAGCACAGTCTTCTGATCTGAGGTCACGTTGTGGTTCACTGATACCATCTGATCAGAGCACAACGAGTGTTTGATCCACTTTTTCCTGCATTACCCCAGCCTAGGTCCTTTATTAGAGCAGATACAGTCGGACCTCCACACCACCCCATCGAAATTCTTATCGAATTCTTCCGCAATTGTCGCCATTTAATAGAAAAATTGAGGCATGCTTTGTTTCTTACCTTGTGCGGGGCATTTTACAGAAGTACCAGCTGATTTTGGGAACCGGGTAACCCGCAGCAATGCAGCGCACCTGTCCGTCAACGGGCCCTTCCTGAGCGACGATAACCGGTTTACCTACGACAGAAGGGGTCGCGCTTCATCTTCTGTGAAACACGCTTTTTTGCTACACCCTGGATCAGCGGCTGAACATCACGAGAACTTACTGTTGACAAACACGTGGAAATAGCGCTCGGCGGAGGCATCCTCGTTATTGGCCGAGAACTTATAAACTCCCCCCTCGGTGCTGAGGACCCGCACAAGTCTGAGCTCGCTGAGGTACCTGATCAAGCAAACATTAAATAAAAGAACGCACCCTGACGAGCCACCAAATGCCTTGCACTGCCCCCCCCACAGACCTATACTTGTGGCGGTGGACAGTAATCACGTGCTCGGTGGTGTTCAGGAGCTGTTTGCCGCTGTAAGACCAAGACCAGGAGCTGGGAGCAGGGTAGGCGTCAAACTCTACCCTGAGGTTCAGGCTCTCCCCTTCTTTAACATTAGCCTGGATGGGACTGGAGCTGCCCAACACGGTAAAGAATCCCTGTTCTGAAGGGAAACAAAGGAAGATTTTTTGTTTTTTTTTTAAGTCTCATCAGTGAACGTATGTGAAGTAAACATAATTAACTAAAAAATAACTTCCCATGAGTTTTCAAAATCCCTGTGTGGTGAAAATTCTGTTGTTCGGGCCTTGCCTCATGTCTAGACTACTGATAATTCCAGACGCTCTCATTGGTTATTACAACACCATTTGAATAGTAGGAGTCCCCAGAGGTGTTAGTACTATTTTGAACACGTTGCTGTGACTTTGTGGGTTTCATTCAAGCGTTCATGTGCAGCAAAGACTTGCTGCAAATATTTGAGCTGAAGGGTGGCTGCAATGAACGGCTCCACCCGCGCACATGCAACAGCGTGGCGTGCGTGGCTCACCGCGGACATCCAGCTGCAGCTCGGTCGCGCTGCCGCCTCTCTCGTTGAGGGCGTAGCACCGGTAGGGGCCCGAGTCTGATTGACTGACGGCCGGGATGGAAAGCGAGGCGGCCAGTTGGTAACCCCTGGAACTGGACAGGATGTGTGACGTGAAGGACTCGTCGGGTTTCTGCGGTCAAAAACAGATACACTGCGCGTAAGAGGGCGGATGACGCGCACGCTTTCCATTGCTGTCGTTATGATTACTGGGAAAAAAAAACAAAAAAACTGCCAATCGGCCACCATTCAATAGAGGGTTGCATTTTTAATTCAATAAAAACACCAACTGTAGATTTCCATTGTTAAAGATCCTGCTCGCTGATCACCAGGACATAGACACAAAGGCAAAAATCTACCCTCCAAATCCTTATGTCAATCTCACCGCAGCGGCAGGAAAATCCCACTTGAGACTGAAGTTCAGGTTCACGTTGGTGGAGCTGCAGGTGATCTCAAACCGTTCGCCTTTCCTCAGGATAACAGTGTCTTTCTCAGACAGGACGATCACCGGAGGCACCTCTGGCACTGGATCAATAGATCACAATCTGGATTAGCATGTCTGCTGTGGGATAGCTCATTTATATAAACATGTTGACAGAAAGGGGCACTTCCTCTTTAAGATAACTCATGAATTATGAACTTTTAATATTTTAGATTCAAAGTATGGGTCCCATGGTCAGAACCAGTAGCTTATTTGAAATCTACCTTTCCAAAGGTGTGCCACTTCTCTTTGTTCAGTTACAGCAGATTCCTCAGTGAGTCAAACCCTGACTAATCTCAGTGCACGCAACTGCAATATTTGCATAAACGGACGCTTGGGCGTCCACAAGGTTGACGGGAAAATTCTGTCTTTACCTGCCCCGTTCTTGACAAGCACCGTGTTAATCTATTTATCCCAAACACTGCTTTCGTGCACCGTTTCAAAGCTTTGTTGAGTGTAATCCCCCTGCTCCTCCCTCCTCCGGTGTGTTGTCTCGCTCCCTCACTCTTCACCCGTCAGAAGGACGCCGTGGCTGCGCTTCGTTCTGTTTAGACTTCTCCTCCTTTACAGCTATTGTTGGAAGGAATGGCTGAAAAGCCGTTGCAGTTTAGGGACCAACACAACATTTGTTTTCTTCGGGATGTAATTTAAATCCCATTATGATGTATTGGTTATCAGTAGCTTGCAATAAAAGCTATACATTTTTCCAAATACATTATGGATTGAGGAGTGTTTTTATTGCTGGGGCTCATTGAGCTTTGCCAGAATGCATCATGATCTCTTATAGACATGTTTGTTTCTTACTTTGGTCCAGCATCAACAGCTACTCGATGGATTTCAGCTAAGTATAATAAGAATTATATTAATAATTATTATTATATTATTATGATTATAATTATGATTATGATGATGATTATTATTATTATTAGTAGTAGTTGTAGTAGTATTACTATATAATAGTTTTATTATTATTATTATTATTATTCCTTAATTATTACTAAGGCATTATGGAGTTATATAGATACAGTGGTGCCATCCCCCTCCCCCCCCTTAATATTAAGCTTTCCTCATTCTGAGAGGTTTACATTTTGGTTCCTTTTCTCTAGGTAATTGATGATAGTAGATGGCTGTTAGGCTAAAGAGGGATAGCTTAAGCGTCCATTTAATTATCTTTTTTTCTCTGACTCTGTGAAATTTACATTCTCACAGTAGCTTTATGACAAATAATCCTGCATAGAATGAGAATTTACTTAACCCCTTATTCCAAATTGGCATCATGATCATTGAAATGTTGTAAAGCTATCGTCATCATACAGAAGCATTGAATTGGTACTTTTTGAAGCTCCGCTTACCGAGTAATACGTCCACAGTGTACTGGCTCGACACCACTTTGACGCCACCAAGCCGTCCCACACACACATAACAACCCTCGTAGGTTTTTCTCACGTTGTTGATGATGACGCCACGCTGCATGTTGCTGTGATACTTCATGCCAGAGGGCAAAGGTTGCCCATCGCAGGTCTCCAAAGTCAAATGGCTGACCTTGGGATCGGTGACCAGACAGGGAATGACGCAGTTCTCTCCAGCGCGCTCCAGGATGATGTTCACTATGGTGCGCTGGAACACATTCTGGGGGTCTGGAGGAGGTGACAAAGAGAGTGACTTCATTGGTTGGGGACAGGAATACAGGCACCTTCATGTCTCCGCATGTCACCTCCTGTACCCACCTTTCACATATACATAAATGGAGCTGTGTTCCATTGTGTTGTTGTTGACACACACGTAACGACCCATGTGGTACGGCTGTACCGACGGCACCTTGACCAGGGTGGCTCCGCCCTCTTCCACCTCTCCCTCCAGCCTGCGGCCCCTCTCCCTCAGCCACTTCAGCCTGGAAGGTGTGCCAGATGTGGTGGCATTGTCATGGCAACGCAGCTCCAACCTCCCCCTCTTGGGAACAACTACATGAGGCCCACTGGGAGTGATGACTGGTTTCCAGCACACTAGAACAGAGGTCATGCACTATAATTGGTGGTATTGGTATTACTGCTCCAAACTGCTGGAAAATCTCCAGATTCTCCAGTTCCGATCCCCTGAGGTCCGCAGGCTCTCGTGTCATCCCAGACTCCACCCTGTTACAATTTTACCTATATTTTTAAGACCATTTGTATTAATCTGGCACAGTGCAGTAGAGTCCTGTAGAGCGTTCTCTGGACAGATTTCAGCACGTCCAGAACCTTGCCACAGGGCCTTCAACCCACACTCGGCCCCGGTAACGTCACACAATCGCGTTTACCATCTCCCAGAAATTCATGAAGAAAATCCTCTTCTTCGCGGGTTGTTTGACCTGGTGTGACTGTCTGCTCCAGCACCGACACACACCTGCTCTCTGTCACATTGTCTCAACGTTTGTAGGCGGACCTTCAGATCTTTTGCCATATCGCAGCTCTAATATTTTCTCTACACAGCCGAAAACAGAAAAAAAAATAAAATAAATGCTTCTCTTCGATGTCACCTTTGACCTTCTAGTGTTTTGTGCTGTGTGCTGGTGGTCGTGCTTCCTTGAGGGTGTTTTGGTGGTTATCTTGGATTTGCAGCTCTTTAACTCACAGATTGAGACTGACTGAGATCGAAATACTGCAAATCAATTAATATGAAATACAGTAGTTAAAAAAAATAACGTTGTGATTCACTGAGTGCTGCCTCACCACGTCTTATTTAATCAATCAATAATGATGTCTGCACGCTGAGTAATCATGCATTTAACTTAAATGCCCTTGAGATGACTAAAGGAAGCTAAAAGTCTTTAATCTGCCCCCAGTTTGATGAACTTTTCTCTATTTTTTCCCTCTTCTTTTAAGGGAGGAAGGTATTAACACATGATAGCCACCATTTCAAGAATAGGATTTCATGTGACTGTTGCGTCTTCAGGCCTGGGTGAAAAAAAATAAATAAGTGAAGATTTAGATTCAAATATGTGTGTGCATGTGTGTCTGCAGGGTATTTTTTCCCCCCCTCCTTTTTTTTGTGGTGTTTGAATAAGCCGAAGGTTTCATTGAACCTTAGGCTGTTGTGACAGCAAACACTAGAGGTCTCAGTGGCAGCGGTGTCGAGCTTCTGCTGAGTAACAAACACAAGATACGCAGCTTCCAACGGGGTGCACAACACAATCCCCTTTATTTCTGCGCCATAAATATTTTAGCACACACACATACACACACACACACACACACACACACACACACACACACACACACACACACACACAC
>BJFM01004483.1:0-25499 GCA_016586285.1 Arothron firmamentum | reverse complement strand
ATATATATATAAAATACTCAACATTTGTTAAATTTTCATAAACATGATATCCATACATAATTAGTACTACTACTACTACTACTACTACTATAGTAGCAGTGTAAGTGAGTGAGGTTGGCTGTTTGTGGATTCACCTGAGGGTCTTGCGCTGCATGTCCTCCTCTGTCAGTCCATGGTAGGTGAGAGTCTCATTCCATATAGGGTTGCGGGTATTTCTCAGGGTCTTTGTGCGCAGCTTAGTGGACTGTCAGATTTAATGTAGGCAAGTCAGCAGGATCCCTTATCTTTACAACTGCTCAAGGACTGTGTGTTTTGTCATGGTATGAATGTCAATTTAACCTTATTAGAAACTTTAAACATATTATAATTATTCTCTTGCCATGTTTGATAGTTTGTCAGCACACACCACATGGTGTCAGGCTTGAGCTTTAGCAGTGAGGTCTTCCGTCAATACATTTAAAATCACCACCCTTATAAAAGTTCTATGCTATACATTCAATAAATTAATCTTTTAAAAGCTGTAAGTGCTAAATGTAGGAAAAGATTAATTTATTTATTTACCTTATGGGCCCCTGGCAGCAGATGGAGTTTGACATAAGGATCTGCCAATCCGTTGGAGTCCATGGGCTTCAGACCCTGTGTGAAAACAGCACTATATCATTACATCATCGTGGCCAGAGGAGAGCCATCAGTACAAAAATGCCATTCATGAGAATAACCATATGACTGTATAAATGTACCTTTAGCAAACAATGCTGTTACCTTTGCTTTAAGGATGCTACAGTGGAGACTGTTGCTTTCCTGATCATAGTGTAGACCAAACTCTAGAGAGCCCAGAGTGGCTGAAAAAGACCCCAAATATTCATTACAGTTGTGTTCAGAGAGAGGAACGGACACACAGAGTCAAAAAAGCAGGAAATGTCGAGAGCATTGTAATGACATTTTAGAAAAAATTACATTTGGACCAAAAGTTTGTATGAAGACGAATTTTAACACGTGTAGTGAAGACAAAATAATAATGAGACGTTAGTAATATGTATATGAGTAATACGTATGTGAACTTTTTGGATTTTCATGGTTTTCTGCATTTATTTGTCATAAAATATGAGCTGATCAAGGGTATTGGCAAATATACCGTCAAACACAAACTGAACTTTTATGTCTGTATTGAAAAGAAAAATGCAAAGAATAACATTTATGAATCCTATGGTCAGTCTACTAAACTTACCTGTACGTACAGCTGCCTCACATCACATGTAATCAGTCCAGCATATACTTCCCAGCTCTACATTCACTTCTTTGCCAGATTGTTCTTTGCAATGAGAGACTTTCCAGTATTGTCCTGCCTGACTTCGTGGTACAATTATTTAACAACTCTTGGTCAAAAAATAACATAAAATATTGGCTACAGTATTTGTTTATTTAAGATCATTTCTTACATGATGCAGCTGGCATTATACTTGCCATTTGCATGGATGGTTGTGTCAGTTATAGACTAACGTGATTAAAACCTGTTTTGCAGCTAATTAGCTTCCCACATATTTTGCACTTTCTATCTTGATTAAAATGAACCCAAACTGGTGTGATGGTGCACTTACTGGCTTCATCAGAGTCGTAGTCATTGGCGTCCTCCTCTTCCTCAGGTGGTTGAGCTTGCTGGTGGGCAGGAGAAGCACTGAAGGCAGCAGGCTGCCTCTTCTCCTCTCTTACAGCAGCAGGAACCATCTGGCCCGGAGGAGCTGCAGCAAAAGAGGGACCTGTGAATGCATTCAATCATCTGAGCCTACAGAACACAATACAACTCTGCATGGATGCAACATTTGTTCATGTCCTCTGTCAAACGATTATGGCCTTTTAGTAACCCTTTTACACTTGTACTCACTCTGCTGGGCCATCACGGCTGATGCTGTATGTGACCTGGAGCTCTGGACAGGTACCATCTTCTTCACCATCACTGGGCTGCCCTGACCAGCATCCTCATGGGAAGCCCCGCCTGTGGCCATGCATGGCAATGATGGTTTGGGGGCCACACGTGGATAACTGGCATGGGCTTGTGGCCGTGTTGATGACAATGCAATGAGCAAAGAGAGCACGATACAATGAGCAACCATTCTACAGACATGGAAGATTTGGAATTAAACCTCGCAAGGAGGTATTTTTCTTCTGGGTTTTGTTTTTGGGGTTTTTTTTGGGGTATTGACCTATATACACTACACCAGTCTATGCTGATGACTACTGTCAAGTTGTGTGTGTTTTTTGTGACCACAGCTGTGCCCAAAGTGCTTGATCAATCGTTGAAAAACTGCTTGATTAATCATTGAAGGATGCAAAGGAACATTTCCTTCCTCCTTTGTTAGTTCACCAGTATAATAGAGTAATGGAATGTAATAGGAATAGGAATTGAAATAGGTAAAGAATCTTGAAGATAAACAGATCATACATTTTGTAACCAATTTGCATGCATAACACTTGAAAGTACAATAGACAATGCAATCATGAATATGACTTTGTGAATAAATGAACAAGTATGAATGAATACTAATACCAAATGCTATTTATCAAATGCTCCTTAGATCTTGTTTTTGATCCGTCTGATTTGTCTGTGCCTTTGATTTTTCTGACTTTTAGATTTGGACGCAACAACTACTGTGCGGGCTGTTGTCAGATCTGCTCATGTGCTCAAGCTAACTTTGCTATGTAGAAACACCACAGCTCATGTAAGAAGGTAATCAATCCTTTCTGCAACAGTCTAAAGCAAAATATCTTGTTACGATAGAGCAATAAGGGGGATTGCAAGAGCATCGATCTATCTTGACAAGATTGTAATTAAAATATGTTTTTGCAATGATATTGTTCTCCAGGGTTCATCTATGGTTCTTAGTGCATGATCTGATTTTTCCACACCCAGTCACAATGCCAATAAATTTAATTTGATTGGATAGAATTGATCACTGCATGATCACCTAAAATAACGGCTCCAAACTCCTTAGTCGAGCCCCAGAAAGTCTGGTTGATTCATTATTGACTCTTGATCCTGAACAAAAGGAGTTACTTTCTAGCATTTACAGCCTTATCAAATCTAATCCAATGACCCCCCCAGCAAGCGGTTCCAAGGAACCTAAGGAGCAAGAGCTTGGAACCGCACTGCCTGATGATTATTGGCAACAAGTTTTTTGTTAGTTCACTCGTCCTCACCCTGTGTGGGGCACAACCGCTTACAATGTCAAGCTGTACACAAGCTCACCACATTAATTTGAGGCTGTCTGGAATTTATCTCAGTGTAACTGACACACGTAATGGGTGCAATATCCAGCCGACCATTCCTATAGGTTCTGGTCCTGCCCCAGGGTTGCCACATTCTGGTCTGAAATCTTCAAAACTATTAGCACAGCATATGACACTACCATCTCTCCTGAACGTGTTTTGGCTTTGTTTGGTGTCCCGGCTGCCGGTCTGCTCCGGTGTGTCTCCCTCCCCTCTCCGTCTCACCTGCGCTGCGACCCTGATCAGCTGCACCTGCTTTCCATCCGTAATCGGCATGGCTACTTATACCACAGACTCTGAGAGACTCACTGCCAGATTGTTACGTGTGTCTTGTATCGTTCTAGCGTTAGTTTACCTGATTTTGACCCTGCCTGTACCTGACTTGGTTCTGCTGTATCGTCCCGGTGAACCTGACTGTCTTCTGTACCTGACTACGAGATTGCCTGACCCTCTGTTCATTTGCCTGGAATAAAACCTGGTATTGTTCTACTACTGTGTCGCACTTGGATCCTCGTCACAAACCCTGACAGTTTGGTGTCCCCCTGCAGCCTTTTACCTCCCAAGTCATGCGGTCTGCGTTTGCCACTCTGTTGGCCAGGCGACTCCTCAACAGGGTACAGGTAAAAAGGAAATTCTTAAAATAAATAATAAATAACCTAGCTGTGGGAGGAATCGGCTGTTTGTAATTTCTGCATACCCAAAGTCCTGTCATTGCATCATCATTGCTCAGTTGACAGGCAAGCACCTCATCCTAACTCAGTTTGATGAATTGTCTTTTGTATTATGAGAAAATCAGTTACTGTTTTGTACATGCCTGCATGTGCACAAAAACGGATAAATAATTATAAAGAATAATTCATTTGACTTCTTCCTGAATGTTTAATCTGTTTATAGTTCTAGAGTTTGTCAGACCACATGCAATGAATAGATTTCTCATCATGAACCAAATCAGATTTCTCAAGGTCTTACATTTAGTCTGGGACACCATAGAAATTGACAATCAATCCTCTCGAAACAAAGAGGGAATTGGTTGACTTGGACTTTGTGATATGTATAAATATTTTGACATAGAAAGCTTTCTGGAATAGTTATTGTCTTCGAAGTGCGTACACTTGATGGTCTTATATAAAATTTGAAACCTGTCTTAGACACCAAAAAGGTGCCCTTTCATTGTTTTTAAAAAATGGTTGAATTATGACAAAAGACATATGAGCTAGTAAGAGACTACAGATAAACCTGAAGATGCTCATCTAAACCATGATCACCTGGTGCTGGTTGGTTTGCTGCTACTGTGTGGTCAGGCAGTGATGGCTCGTTAGGGTCTGCAGCAGTATTCTGGGAACCCTCCTTTTCTTTTGCTTTAGACAATGGCATGGGCGATGGAAGGTAATGCTTTGGAAAACCTTTGAAGAACCAGGCACCAGACCTCTTCCATACCTGAGAAAACATGTTGTGTTTTGAAAGCACATCTCTTCGGCAAACTCTTTTACCTGGTAACAGAATTCAAGCCTACCTCACGCTGCTCTCTGCAGATCTTGCATAGCCACACAGCACGGGGTCGACTGCTACACTGTGTTCCACACTTGGTACACATATTCTATGGAATATGGGAAGACATTAAGTGGACAGCTCATGGTACATGACCTTTTGTGTGTTCCAAACTGTATGAAGTGCAGCAGAGGAGTGTGACTGACTCACTTTTTTGCAGTCCTCACACACTACTGAGCTGACCCTAGGTGATCCAAACTGCTCTCCACACAGCAAACAGTGGGACATGCCATCCCCACATACTGTTTTCTTCATGTCGTCGAGGCGGTTTATCAATCGCCTGCGGAAGCACAGGGTAACACATTCCGTAAAATGTCAGATTAACACTACAAAATTGACTCCCAAATCTGATACTTTATTAATTTATCATAAAATGAATGGTCCCCCCCACCACAAATATCTCTCCATTCTTACCCTTATCAACCCTTTTTTGTACCTGTACTTTTGTACCACTTGGGATTTTTTTTCAATCTCTTACCCGATTCTTTCCTGCTCCATGGCCTCCATTTTCTCAGCACGGGCAATTACGCAGTTTATAATCTCTTTTTCTTCATCGGTCAGGTCTGGACCAGGACTGGGACCTGGTTTCATGGTCCAGCTGCTCCTGTCAACACATTCTCTTTATTAAACAGCATTTATCATTTACTACAGTCAAAAGAGAGCAGATATATCTGTCACAGAGTGTATCTACTCACTGTTCTTGATCGCTGTGTCAAAGATCACACATCAGAGGGAAGCATGGGAAATAAAGAAGAGCACTGTAATAGTCATCTTAAAAAGAGCCTTATGTGTCTGACAGTCACAGTCTTACCCAGCATGCATGTTCCTCTGTCTGTTGTTGGACACCCAGCGGTCTGAACTGCTGCTCATCACTGTGTCTGTCATGCTGCACTATCACAGCCTGCAGATGGAGAGAGCAACATAGTCTTTGAATATTGCTCTCAGCACATCTCATAATTTGAAGAACAAAGAAAGCATTGCAGGAAAGACAGAAAGACATTAAGTCAGGCATCATCACCTTCATGGCGAGATTCTATTTTAAGTTCAAGTTGTGTCCACTTTTAGCCCTACACTATCCTCATCTTAGATAGATAGTGCAAAGATTGCAAATTTTTAAAAAAAGAACAGGATAAACGACAACCTTCATGTATAAAGCTCATTGAACAAGATTTTGATTTTTGGATCTTTTTTTTCCTTGTGTCTGAGCCTGATCTCACAAAACAAAACAATTAAAACAACTCAGTAGCAGCCATCAGAGGCAATGTTCGCACATTTCCCTGTGCCAAATATGCAGCATAGCTGATACCATCTGTTTGTTTTGGTTTTGTTTTTCGTTGGTGTTTTTGGGGGGGTTACAGACAGTTTAATCATTTTATAACAGGCATGAAATAACACTTGTAAAAATCGGACCCGTAAAATACAAGTGCAAACAAAATTGCGCTATTCTGAGAACCACTGACAAAAAGGAAAATGTGGTGACCACAAAATAGGGGGCTGGTAGTGTGTGGCTGAGGGCTGTACTTTACATATGTACATTGCAGGACATTTTAGTTTTAGCTGCTGAAAATGAAATAACACATATCTCTGTGTTTGGCAACAATGTAAGAAACAGATGGTCGCGTACGGCACAAGAGACTCAGCTTTGATGCAGAAGCATCAGGAGGAATTGGTGAGTTCGTACTGCCAAGGATATGAAGTGGTGTAAAGAGTGTGTTTAGATGATTCTCAAAAATGTGTGGTCACTCTGAGGAGAGTAGATTGTAATTCAATGAAGATGCCTATGTCATCAGAAGACTTAAAGTACCTGGTGACAGGAGACAGGACAAGCCTTTGCAATTTACTAATTGTATAAATATACTAAAAATCAAGCGCAGCGCTAATGACAGTGGCACACGATAATCAATACAGCAGCAATATCCTAGTGACTCTGCGAAAATGTTTCATGAGGATCTCATCAAAATGACTGCGTGTGTGTGTGTGCGTGTATGTACTGTACGTGTGTCGCACAGTAAGGAATGTGTGAGGATATATCTAAAAGACAAATCAATAGGTCTCACTTGCGCTGAGCTTTTCACAGCATTATTACTGGGAATCATGGGGTGTGTTGCTGCCTTGTTCATCCAGCAGCATATTATGCTGTGTACACTCATCCTTTACCTTTCTTAGCTTTAATCAGTTGCTGCACTGCATGCTGGATTTACAGCAGATTTGCAGTGCTATCAATAGATTCTCTGGGTGTGGGCTGTTCCTTCTAACGCTGAATCCTGCCAGCAACACAATCCTAAGGGAGCATTTGTCTTTTTCCACTTTTCTGCACCAGTCTGACAAGCGCAGGCAGCATTCTGACTGTGCTCTGTACTGGAGATATCATAAAGAGCACAGTGAACCACCCCTCCTTGCCACTATAATCTTTGGTGTAATGTGATTGTTCATGAGTGGACGATGGAAAGACGGGAGGAGGCATTCAGGGTGTATTTACTGACTCACACTATGCTGTTGATGGGGATAGATGTTACCGCATCACAGAAGTGGACTGTTGAGAATCTAATTAGCATTCAGCAGATAGTAGAAAGGATCAAATTTACACCTCTCACAAAGAGCTGCCTGGTTTTCTCTGAAGCAGTTTATGGCAAATGTTTGAAAATAGGAATTTTCAGAAATGTGCTTAAGGCTGCATCTTAAGGCTTATATTGACCAGTGTTGTTCTGCATGCTGTGACTCCCACATAGTGAGTCTTTTCATTTTTGGGGTTATAGATAAAATTCATCTGAGTCCTCTGTGTACTTCTCACCTTGTTTCCTTCTGATAGTTGATGTCACTGCAGCATAGTGGTTAGCACTGGTGCTTCACAGCAATAAATGTGAAACTTGTTCGAACCCCAGCTACAAGAGGCCTTTTGTGTTAGAAGGCTCTCCCTGTGTCGACATGGGCTCTCTCCAAGTGGTTTCCCCACCATCAAAAATCATATAGGTTTGTTTTGCAGCAGCAGCAGCAGCAGCACAGGACTGACCCTTCATCTGACCCACAAGTTTTGCTGCACAATGATGAAAAGAAATATCCTTTTGTCATTCTGATAATGCAGTTATTTTTCTCTTTTTCCAAATATCACAAAGCTGTGACATGACTTTCAGGAATCATGGTCAATATTGGACAGTGCACATCAAAACCAAATTACTGTCTACAGACACCACAGATTATATCAAATACAAATTGTAGAATCTATGCAATTTGGCACCTGTGTACCTGTATACACCATTTTTAGAAGATGAGCCATGCAATCTCCTTGGATACTTGAGGTGTAAGCTCTCATGAGTAACAAGCTTTAAATCCTGTCAAGCGCCGGCATGGATGAATGTTTCTATGTGTCCCTGAATAGCAATTGTGTGAGTCATTACTGCAGGAAATATGAGTGTCTTTGTGACGCTGACAGAATGATGTTTCTTTTCGCAATGTTTGTACTTGGAGAAACAAATGAGGTGGGCTGAAGGAAGCACAGGTGACAACGAGACTGCCCTCATGGAGTGATCCAACATGGGTCATTTTGGATACAATGCTGAGAGCTTAAAAAAAAAGGAGAGGGAGGGGGTCAGAGCAAAAGCAGTCACTGCGCATGTACTTAAAAAAAAAAAAAGATTATTTACAATGTGTGCACACAAAAACTGTTATTCGGCTGTTATTTATTTGCTGTTTTGTGCTATTGTTGTCTTGAAAGTGGTTCTCCACTTATCTTTAAAAAACAAATAACAAGTCACTGGTATTTCATCATATAGCCTGTCATGTTTTAAGTAGTTGAAAGATTCATTGGTCACATACTTTATGCTGATAAGTGAGTAGGGGTTAGAAAAAGAATCTAGAAAAGACAAGGATCTTTCTACCGCTTTACATTCCTGGTACTTGGGGGATGATGGCATAGTTCTAACAACTTGAGTGACAGGATGTGACTTCGGTGGAGCAAGCACTCGCCAGAAAAAAGATGATGTTTTGAGCATCTTGGGTCTCTGCCCTGACTTGTTGGTAAATGGCTCGAGCATGTTGAAATTCACTCAAAAATTTGCATTTACAAGGTTCACTTATGGTGGAAAAACGAACAATGACTTATCGTATGCAAGGGTCTGGGATCAAACCAACGACCTCTTCAGACACAAACCTCATTCTAAGGACAAACAACCAAGTTAATCATCATGGGGAGATAATACACTAGGTAGGAGGAATGTACAACATCGGTGAGCAGTAGACTAAAGTAAGGAGGAGTAGAAGAGCTCATGTTTGTAAAACGATCACAATGTGAACTAATCAGAGTCGTGCTTTTTGACATCAACATCAGCGGCTTGTCATGCACTTTTGAGATTCCATATCAGTTACACCTTGATCCAAATGACAGTAACCCCAAACCCTCTACAATTTAAAAACAAGTACTAAGCAGTTTCAGTATTCAGGGTCTTGCACTGTCCTATGGGTAGTATGTATGACTGTATGATGCTTTAATTTCAGTACAATAACTTGCTCTCCTCTTCGAGGAACTGGTTCTGAAGAAAAATGGGTATGAAGAAAACTATGCAAGACTTGCAGACTTGCATCAGAACTTTTCTTACAAAGCATTTTTAGGCGGTGTCAGGGTCCGGCTCGCTGCCCCCCCTTGTGTTGTGTGTTTTGTTCCTCTGGCTCCAGCCGTGAGCTCACGGCTGCGGCTGATCAGCCCATCAGTGGCCGATTAAAGGAGGCTGGCAGCCGGTGCTCACTGCTGGACCGTTCTTGGTTCTTCTTGTCCATAGTCAGGTAGGCCCATGTTTTCGGTTTGTCTAGTTCATAGTCTTGTTTGCCTTTGTTTTTGGATCATCTTGGTTCTTCGTCATAGTCAGGTTTGTCTGGTTATAGTCTCGTTTGCTCATGTCTCGTCATTAGTCTCTTTTGTCCAGGTCACGTTGTTTCCTTTCTAGTTTATAGTCTCTTTTGTTTTTTCCTCCTTCTGAAGCGCTCTCTGTTTTTCTGTACGCCCAAATAAAGGGGTTTTGTTGCTGCAGCCCGCCTCCTGAAGTCTGCGTCTGGGTCCACATAAAAATCCCCGCTTTTGACAGGCGGTGATGTAGATGCGAGTATAAATATTCTTGGCAGCAAAGTTTACTCAGCCTATCCAAGTGGACTTTTCAGGTTGGTGTGACAGTTAAAATTGGATACCCAAAACAGGGTGCTTTTTCCTAAGAAACTCAATGGCCTTTGCAATTCTTTTCTTTTCTTCATTTTTTAAAATAAAGTTATTGCTAGGTTCATATTTCCCTTTGGCTTTATCATTTATAATTCTGAGAAATCAGCACTGGTCTACAAATATGTTGAAAAATGGTAAAATGAATGTATATGTATATACAATATGTATATATTTTCTGTTACAGTGGATAAAGAAGAGTAGAAAAACATCTTTTATTTTCAACCTTCAGCAAAAAAAGAGGTTATGTGACAGTCAGCCATCTTTACGTAACCTTGTGCTACTACTACGGCCTGTATGTGTACTACGCAGTCACAATATGTTTGGGAAATGAGCTGCTTGGCAGAGGTCTGTGATCTCCAGGTGCTTTTCCAGTTGCTTTCCAAGTGTCACAGCAGTGTCATGGCAAAAGCATACTTATTTCAATGAAACACTTAAGTTTGGCTATTTTATACATTTGCAAAAAACAACAAGAAAAAAAAATCAAAAATGAAATTTTCACCGGGGGTGTTGAGTATACATTAATGAGGTGTCCAGAGAGGTTATAATTCTGGTGTTACAGTATGTGCTGTAGTAACACACAGTTGACCAAAAACACATATAGAAGACCTCTATGACAGAGGTTTGAGTTAGTAGTGAAATAAAATTTAAATACACTGGAGTATGCCATTTGGGCAGTCAAAGCATGAAATAGATTTTAGTTATAATGAGACTATAGTCAAATGATAACCTGTGTTTACAGTACACAACATAGTTATGATATAGGATGATTTGATTGATACATTTAATACAGACATACATGATTACCATTGAAAATGCTCAGCATTCAGCACCTGGTGTCTAATCCTCAAATGAAGTTTATTTAATTCATAAAAATGGAAATTACAGTGCTTACAATCAATGTCATGCCCACATCAAAACCATGGATAAAGGAAGATTGCACGTATACATGCATCCACCTGATCCCATAGTTACAGGCACTAATATAGCAAATTACCATTCCCCTTTAACACTACCACATAATCAGATAACATTAAATACACACACAAGTGCTCATTGCGCTGCCTTACTGCTTGTGATATAAAAGGGAGCTCATACCCCTTAGTAGACTGCACTTTCTTCCCAAAGTACAGGCATGAACTCAATGTGTCCATCAGTGATAAAATATGATCAGTCCATGTCAGCTTCTGATTAAAATCAGCAGCCAGATATTTGTATGTGTTCCCTCTTCCTCCAAACAGCCTTTTAATTTCCACTGCCCCAGTTGCCCTCTCTTGTTGCTTCTAAAGTCCATCACTAATTCTTACATTTTCTTGAC
The DNA here is from genome assembly GCA_016586285.1 of Arothron firmamentum. Classification (NCBI taxonomy): domain Eukaryota; kingdom Metazoa; phylum Chordata; class Actinopteri; order Tetraodontiformes; family Tetraodontidae; genus Arothron; species Arothron firmamentum. The sequence continues at coordinate 14,169 of BJFM01004483.1, read as the reverse complement.
ATTGAGCTCCAGAAAATGACTGTGTTAATACTCAACAAATGTTCTATCTCTTCTGTGGAGTGACTATCATTATCCTCTTCTATTAGACCTGGTTGAGCAGTGTGGTCTGCAAATTTCACCAGTTGGCAACTTGCTATGACGTAGAAAAAGTAATACACCTGTTCCTTGGGGAGAACCTGTATGTGTAGTGATTTTTCCCGACTTTATGACTTCAGCCTGACAGATTGGTTTCTGTTCCCTAAAAAATGTAAAATAAATCAACCGAACACCTCTGGTATCTCCATATTTATGAGCATTTCAGTCATGAAACAAACACTGGGCATGAAGAGTGATTAGGACAGAAACTGCTGCCACCCTCCAAACAAATAGACTGCTTTACAGAATATATCAAATTCTGCACAGACAATATATTCTGCAAAAACCATATGCTGCTTCCCCTTTAGGAGACAGTCTATGAAGACCAGGAAGCTGAGCACACATTTGGGGGACATCTTCATCGAGTGGTGTGGACGAAACCACCTGCAACTCATTGTGTGAAAGGAACAAGTGCTTCTGGTGGATTTCTAGAAACAGAGGAACCCCCCAAGTTCCATCAGCATTATGGGTACTGAGGTCAACATTGTGGCAAATTACAACTTTGGTGGTTCACATGGACCACAAACTGGGACAGACTATGAACACAAATATTATATACATGATGTCAATGTCATCCATTCCTCCAGAGGGTTAGGGTTAGGGTTAGGTTACCTTAGGTTATTTACTCACTACATGTGTGCTTTGGCAGCAGTATGAGGGCAGCTGATGCGAACAGATTGATTCTGAGGAAACTCCTGAGTGTCCCAAACTGGTCACACTGGAGTCATACTGCAGCACCTTCAGCCACAGCCTGAGACCACTGAAGTGTTCTACAAAACACCAGAGGAGGCCAGTCCAACAGTATAATTCCTCCCCATAGTCCAGAGCAGACAGTTCTACCACAAACTCTTTAACAGACCCTTGATACTCCTATTTTTGTACATGTATACGGATTTTTGCTTGACTGCTTCCTTGCACTAACAAGAAATAACTGTACAATTGACGTGGGTTGCAAACCTGCACAGTAATTTAATTCAGGATTAAGACAGTTATTCTATTCTATTCTATTCTATTCTATTCTATTCTATTCTATTCTATTCTATTCTATTCTATTCTATCCTCTATCATGCCAAAATATCAGTTGCAAACATTGCTAATAAAATGACAGTGAAACTCCATATAGCAGAATAATGAGACCTGGAAGTCATTTACTGCTGACGGAAAACACCACTGAGCATCTTTAAATTATTGATATAACTCCCACCCCTGAGGTCTTTCACTCTGTGGCATCAGTGGCCTTTTCATATACACAAATATCAATCACAAATGATGTACAGAGCAGTGGATGGTTAGAAAAGACCATAGATCAAGCCGAACACTCAGCTCTGTTTTAGGAAATAGCAAGGTTTTAAGATGACAAGGACATTTGCCAAGTTTTTAGTGTTTTTCTTTTTTTTTAATCACTGCGAGATCTCATCACATCTGGATTGAGTGCTGCCCCAATTCAAAGCCACAAATCTGCATCCTGTTAGCAGGAAAGGTTTCAGGTGCAGCATTAGAGGAGAATAAACAGGAAAGACCATCCAAAGACCTACAAGTGACTGCGCTAAAATCTCTTCTTGGTTTTAGTATTGTTGGGGCCTTCTTAATCCTCTCTTAAACCGTTTTGTAATCATAAAACACACACCTTCAACCAGTGAATACTTAAATACCAATTGCCTTTGTTTTATTTTTAAATGACATAAAATCATCTTTTGCAATTCAATTCAACCTTTATTTGTCTCTGAGGGGCAAGGAGAGTCATTTACAACAAACACTGAGTCAGACATTACCAAATCTTTGATAAGCATTAATTGATGGCACATTGCAGCCCCACATTATGCTCCAGTGACAGTATTAGAAAGTCTGAAGTATCAGACCTACCTGGAAATGGCACTTTAGTTCCAAGGTCCTACCCGTGCTGTATCACAGCGTTAAGTATGTCAAGCATTTATATGGGGCCAATTAATTAAAAATTCCCTCGGGTCTCTGAAGCTCTGGCATGGATTAACTGGATATGTATCACAAGCCTCTGTCCCAATAGCAAACAGGTAGGTGCAGACTTTTAGGTCTAATTGTGACTGACCAAATATATCATTAAACATTTAGGAATTGCACCAATTTTTATCCTACATTTAAAAAGTAATTGGACAAATGAACATTACCATTAATAAAATGTTGAGTTGTAACACTTCAGACTTGAGAATCCTTTGCAGATAATGGCTGCCTGAAGGCTAGACCCCATGGACATCACCACACGCTTGGTTTCCTCCTGTGCTGTGCATTTCCAGCCCTTTGCTAGAGCTGTTTTCTCTTGCTGCTTGTTTGTGGGGTTTTTTGTATTAAGTTTTGTCTTTAGCAAGCGAAATGCACGCTTGATCAGGTTGAGATCTGATGACTGGTGTGGCCACTGCATTATATTCCACTTCACTGCCTTAAGAACCTCCTGGGTTGCTTTTGTAGTATGTTTTGGGTCTTGCCATTTGCACTGGGAAGTGCTGTGCTTGTTGGACCAGGGTATCACCTTACTTCTAGCCCTTATATTTTGTAAAATTAAGAAATGCACACCATCGCTATTGCAAGGTTTTAAAAATGCTGGGTTTGAGTTTTTCTGAAAGATGCTGATTTTGAGGCTTATCGGCCCGGTGGAAAAGCAGCTAAATGCAACTGTCCGAGCTTATGAATGATAATGACAGAGATGCTGCTTATAAACAAGCTTGTGTTTCAGGATTCAGTCACAGACTGATGATCCCTGTCCCTCAACTTCACCTCACTGCTCTCTTGGGGACATCTTTTTCAATATGTCCCAGTGCTTTGGCAGATATAATGAGATCTGATATAATGATAGAATTTTCAGAGAGGCAGATGTACAGATTCTAATTTACTGCTCTAGCAGGAATGTTAAAATGAGGCCACTCCCATCTTAAGCTCTCCTCTTATACAGTACCACTAATTTAGATACGTGATGAAAAGCAAATCAATACATTCTGAGAACAATTTGGAATCTCAGCTCCATATGTGGACTGTGAACAGAGTAAATAAACATGGAGGCACCTTATTCCCACTGCAGCCATGGCAATCATGTCAGAAGATGGGGATTGAAAGATTTGAAGTGTGCGTCTTCATCAGTCTGTTTACAGTGGGCTTCACCTGTGCTACACCAAATGGTTCAGCATTGCAGTAACTGTGTCAGCAGCACTAAATATGGGAGCAATTTCACAGAAAAGATGTGTGGTGCATTGGCTTAACATCTCCTCGCAGGCATTCATAAAACGGGAGAGAAGCTGAAGATGTGGGATTATGGGTACAGTCACCTCATGTACTGCAACTTAAATAATGCAGATCGTGTGCAGAGCACTCCCTCCAATCTTTTTTTAGCCTTTTCCCTAAACACCCATGTTCCATATTGCTCTGCACATCTCGTTTTCTCACTGTGTCATGTGATGTGTTCAGAGAATAAATTTCACCTGCACTCTCATTTATAATATTTCTCGAGCCAATATAGGTTGGCCGCGAGGCACCAGAGGGGTTTCGTGCAATCACTATCATGGTAGCTCATGTGAAAGGTGCAGAGAGCTCTCAGACTGGTCATTCACTCTCTTCTCCCCTCCCCCACTTAAATCCCCACGCTTCAGGTCCATGGCAAGAGTTGGAGATGGTAAATGAAAGAGGCAGTTTTGTTTGGGGGTGTGGTTTTTTTTGGTTTTTTTAATGCAATAAAGCCAGAAACAATGAACTGGTTTGGACCTATTGCTTTGAAGAAGCAAAACTCTGGTGATCTAACCAGCCTAATGTTCTGAAGTCACTTAATGTCACAACAAGGCAGTGGAACAATTGACTCTGTTGCCCAACTGGAGTTGAGAGCTGACCTGCCCACATTAACATTTGAAGGCAAGTTAACGACTGTAACCTGCAGGTACAACAAATCCCATAAACATCCTGCAGCAACACATGTGCAGTGCTCCTATTGGAGAGCTCTCATACTGTGTATCAAGTCTCTAACATGAATTCCCCCATGGTGCCAAACATATAGAGGCATACTCTATCGGCTGTATTATCTGCCATTCATGACTACCCAATCACAACACCAGGGCATGCTGGAGTAAAAGAAATTCCACAAAATGAGCAGCTGATCAGTTCTCTGCACACTGTGAAAGACAAGTGGGTGCAGAGAAAACATCTAAATCAGAAAAATCCCCAATGGAAAGGAATCATATAAAAAAAGGATTATTTATTTATTTATTTAGATTATCTGTCACCCCACGGGTTAGTGGCATCTCAGTATACACTGTGTAACAACAAAGGTCCTTTTTCCATTCAAATGCGTCAGCACAGCGCCCAAAAGCACAAAGGCAATTAGAACCACCAAAAAAAGAAAAAGAAAAAAAAAACGAAACGTGTCTTATAAGATTTTCTTTAAACGGAGTCGCTCGGCTTGTAAATTGGGAATTGTAGTGCAAAGCAATAAACCCGCAGTGAATTTGGCTTGAGGGTGCAAATCATTCGAAAGGAAGATACAACATGTAACCTACCTGAGGTTGCAGCCTCCTTTCTCTTCCCTCCTCCTCTCTCAGGGAGCTGTCAGGGAATGATGCGCACTAAATTTCTGCGCGATGTATGGATCCAACCACAGTCAGTCACTGCGCATGGTGCCAACCCCAACCCGGACTCTTACTTATTCATTTATCCACCTACCCATATTTATTTATATATTTATTTGGAGTGGGCTGTCGCTCACGGCCAAACGGACATCCACCCTGCGTGGGAGCTCACCGTCAGTTGTATGTGGAGGGTGAAAAGCCCTTGGCACCCTGGGAAGGAAACCCCTGGTTCTCATGTTCTTAAGTGATAAAACCCAAATTTTAGTCCAACACTTGTGCCGCCGCATTTGGATGCATAAAATACATTAAATCAAATTAAAATTAGATTATATCAATATACGTGCAATTATATTGATTATATCAATTGATTAGATTAATTAATTGTACAATAAGCATTTGAGACCTGAAAGTTCTGTTCGCAGTTTAATATAAACGCTTTCAATAGGTCAGACTTAACATTTCCACCCTCAACTGCTTCACATTCTTATTTTTAACTATCGGCTATAGATTTATTTAACAGCAAACACATAAAAGTTACTATGTAACTCATGAATTGACAGATTTAATAGAAGGTATTGCATTATAGACATAACTTCATCTAGGAAAGAAATCCAATTGCGTTCTAACATTAGCACCTCCGAACAACGTCCCGGCAGTATTTTGCTCACAGTGGAGTCATTGCACCATCTTACGGTTTGAGCAGATATTGCGTTAATTGAAAAATGAATTCTATGGAATGAACGCCGGACGCGAAAATGGGAAAGGTCCACTAATTAAATACATATAATTCACGTAGCAACATTGTTTTTGTTTTTGTTTTTGTTTTTGTTTCTGTTTCTGTTTTGTTTTTGTTTTTGTTTTTGTTTTTGTTTTTGTTTTTGTTTTTGTTTTTGTTTTTGTTTTTGTTTTTGTTTTTGTTTTTGTTTTTGTTCTTTAATAAATGCGTCTATAGTTGATTAAACATAAACTGCATTGAAAGTGGGTCGCTATTCCAGGAAGTCCTTCTGGTTCGAAAAGGTTCGTTTGTTGTAAGGGTGAACTATCTTGATACGGGTTTATCTTTGGTCACGTGATTCCGTTGTAGCCTTGTGGTCACATGATTTGCTGTGTCGACGGTAAGGGAAGATGGCTGCACATCTATCGTCAGGTCGAGTCAATTTAAATATTCTGAGAGAAGCAGCACGGAAAGAACTAAGAGTCTTTTTGGACAAATGCGCCGGAACTAAGGTAGTAAATACAAATAAATGTATAAAATTATGATGTTTGTAAATTTAGCCTGAACGTTTTCATTTAGCTGTCTGGGATCTGACCATGCTGAAAAACAAACGTATTTCCACACAGTACAGCTGTTAACTTCACATTTTTTGTGTCGTTCCGGTTGACTATTTCCCCATTTGGTCTGCATGAACTTTCTTTGGGTTTTAGGCCATAGTTTGGGATGAATATCTCACTGGGCCTTTCGGACTCATAGCGCAGTACTCCCTTCTCAAGGCAAGTGATTTCTGCACACAGCTTTTTATGGTGACCGAAACAAGGCTGACTACATTAAATACAACTTTATGACACAAAAATGAATATGTCTGTTGCTAACGCTTTTTTTTTTTTTTTTGCGTGGCAAATATTTTCAAGGTTTGTTTCTTTTGTCATCGTTAAGGAGCATGAAGTGGAAAAAATGTTCACTCTTAAAAGTGGCAGAGTTCCCCCTGCTGACGTAAAAAACGTTGTCTTCTTTGTTCGGCCCCGGCTAGAGCTCATGGACATCATTGTTGAGAATGTGTTCAGGTCCGTATTAACAGTTCCATTAAGTATGTGTTTTGGTTTCGCTTGAATAACTGCACAGTTCTAAGATCTTTCATGTATGACACACAGTGAAGACAAGATGCATACGTCCCGAGACTTCCACATCCTGTTTGTTCCTCGGCGAAGCATGTTGTGTGAACAGCGGTTGAAGGAACAGGGTGTCTTGGGCTCCTTCATCAACATTGACGAGTACATCCTGGACTTAATCCCATGTGACAGTGACCTGCTCTCGATGGAATATGAAAGTGCTTTCAGGGTACATTTAACTTGGATGGCAAATCCAACCTTTTTTTTTTTTTAACATACCCAGAATGTCTACAGCCATGATGAGAATTTGCTTCCCTTTTGTATTTGCAGGAGTGCTACTTAGAAAATGACCAAACAAGCCTTTATCACACAGCTAAAGGCCTCATCAATTTACAGGCACTCTATGGCACCATTCCACAGATTTATGGCAAAGGAGAATGTGCACGGGTGAGTTTAAAGCAGGCAGAAACATTTGTTAAAGAATGATCTGGTGGCATACCCATAGTAGCTTTTTAATGCTTAGTTGGGCTAAATGTTCTTTTTTGCATTGTATTTGTCTTCAGCATGTAGCCAACATGATGATGAGGATGAAGAGGGAGTTTGCTGGCACCCAGAATCAGATTCTGCCTGTCTTTGACTCTCTGCTCCTCCTCGACCGTAACGTTGACCTTCTTACTCCTCTGGCCACACAGCTCACGTACGAGGGTCTCATTGATGAGATCTATGGAATCACAAACGGTCTGAACAAAACACTGGTCAACTTTTGTTTTGAGGGTTTTTTCGTTTTTAGTCTTTTTTCATCCAGTGAGCCTTCTTCTCCTTGTGACCCACAGGCTATGTCAAGTTGCCTCCTGAGAAGTTTGCAGAGAAAAAACAAGGAGAGGCCAGTAAAGATCTCCTCACAGAGCGCAAGAAGTTGCAGCTCAACTCAGCGGAGGAACTGTACGCAGAGATTAGAGATAAAAACTTCAACGCTGTTGGAGCAGCGCTTAGCAAGAAGGCTAAAATCATTTCAGCGGCCTTTGAGGTTAGTCTTGCTTCATATTTATCTAATTTATCATATTTATCTAACCATATATATTTACAAGTTTCGTGCTGTACACGATATACAATATACAGTGTATATGTGTGTATTGGTAAACCAGGTCTGTCTTGTGTCAGTCCCTGCACAAAGATAATTCTGCTCGCCCCATTACATACACACGTGTACTGTATATATTTTACATACTAATTTTGACATCCGACAGATGCAGGAACATCTCCCTCTACATGAACATGCACATGGATGTTTTGGGAGTAGGTCCCAATATGTGAGAAAATGAGATGCTTGGCATAGGCCTGTGCTCTCCGACTGCTTCTCCATTTTCTGTCGAAGTGAAATGTGGCAGTCATGGTATCTGATCACGCTTCCCTGATTCACTGTTAAATCCTGTCATCTTCTGTTCGTGCACCCCTTCTTATTCAGTGTGCCTCCTAGGCGAACAGGTTGTAATCCTAGCAGCCCACACACACAAAAAGGGGAATAAGTGCATGCCCGATACGCCAAAGCGTGTGTCCCGACGAGGCGGTCCTGTGTGTGAAGTTTCAAGGCCCTCGATCGAAAGGACCCCGAGAAATCCCCAAAAAACTGAAAACGGTCCACACAAGAATAGCAAAAAAAAAAACATAAGCCAATATAAGTGCGCACCCATGGGGCGCACACGACCAACCTGTGCACCAAAACATGCGGCTTGACGAGGCAGTGGTGTGTGTATGAAGTTTTACAGCCCTCTGATGAACGGGCCCCAAAAATCCCCCAAAACCTGAAAACGGTCCCCACACGAATAGCAAAACACAAAAACAATCTAAATCTCGGGCCCCCCATAGGTCGCACACAAATAAAACACACCAAAAGGTGCATCTAAGTGGGGTGGTTGTGTTTGTGCCGATTCAAGGCCCTCGGTCCAACAGGCCCTGAAAAATCCCCCAAAAACCAATAAAAACTTTGTTTTCATCCCAAACTTTGGCGTGTATCTCCTCCTACACTGTTTGACGCAGCGGCATGAGCCATACATCAAAACATGCAGAAAATTCTGGAATAGCTTGCTATGACTCTTCTTTTCAATAGGGATTGTGGTTTCTGAACTATTGAGGTTGAAGCGCGCCAAAAAAACAATGTTATCCTGTGGGAAGGTTTTCGGACCCAGGCGCACATGGACGACCCACACACTTGAAGTTTCAAGGCCCTCAGTTGAACGGACCCCAAAAAAAATCCCCAAAAAACTGACAATGTCCTCATTGTCACACACACACACACACACACACACACACACACTGCCAAACCAATACTATCTAGACAGGTATGTAGTTGTAACTGCAGATCTGTTCTTAAGCTGCGTTATGTTAAATATCAAGAGCTCAGACAATAAAGTGTTGTTGATTTTTGTGTGTTTTAGGAACGCCACAATGCCAAAACTGTTGTAGAAATAAAGCAGTTTGTATCTCAGCTGCCTCACATGCAGGCAGCACGAAGTTCACTGGCCAACCACACCTCCATAGCGGAGCTGATCAAGGAAATCACAAGTATGTGCTTACATCAGGAATCTGCTCATTATCTGATTTTCATTTAATTCAAGTTTTTGTGAGGATTCTTGATTCATATTTTCTTGATTTTGAAGCAGTATATTTTATTTTATTTCTTTACAAAAAGCATATTCTAATACGTGTGTGTTGATTCAGCTTCAGAGCCTTTTTTTGATAATCTTACGGTGGAGCAGGAATTCATGACTGGCATTGACACAGATAAGGTTTTCTTCTTCATTTATCTAACTACTAGCACTGTCGTTTTCTCTTGGGTGCACTCCACTTAATGTAAGTGAAACTTGTGTGATACTTCCAGGTGAATATATACATTGAAGACCGCATTGCCCAAAAGGAAAAGCTGATCAAGATTCTGCGTCTGATGTGTATGCAGTCAGTGTGTAACAACGGCCTCAAGCAAAAAGTGTTAGATTACTACAAAAGAGACATATTCCAGGTAAAATCTAAGATTTCTTTTTGCCGTTGGTTGTCTTCTTTTAATACTAGAATAAAAACAAATGATAGGTTAAATCTATTCCAAGGATTATTGGATTAAAAGGAAGAGTCCTTTAATATCTCTGTGTTACTTAAACTGGTCTACAAGAAAGATTTATTATTCTAGATTAGCAGCATGTATGAACATGCAAAATTTTCATAAGAATTAAATAAAAACACATTATATATTAAATAAAAGGGATGAAGAGATGAAAATGTGGCTATAAAACTGTATGATTTATGTTATTTTCTACTTCTGGATGGTGGAGGGACATTTCATAAATAGACTTTTCTGACAGTTACTTGTCAGCTGGTTGTCCAGTCTTTTGTTGCCCATTTCACAGTGCATAACTGACATTCTGCTCTATTTGGCTACATCAAACTCAATAATTATAGCGCCAGTTGCTTCCCATTTTGTTGTTTTATCATTCATGTTGTGGACATCACAGATTTTTGTGCCTTGGGTTTAAAATGATTAATAGTTGGTGTGTATGTATATTAAATAATATATTTGTTGTTTTGAAGACCTATGGGTATGAACACATGTTGACACTGAACAATCTGGAGAAGATGGGTCTGTTGAAGCCACAAACAAGCTCAAGGAATAACTACCCGACCATCAGAAAAACCCTGAAATTGTGGATGGAGGATGCTAACGAACAGGCATGAGACCTTCTAAAGATGCAACCAGTCTTGGCTCGCATCTTTTTGACCTGCTTTTGTGTAATTGTGACATCTGCAGAACCCCAACGACATCTCCTACGTGTACAGCGGCTACGCTCCTCTAAGTATCCGACTAACACAGCTCTTAGCCAGGCCGGGTTGGCGTAGTATCGAAGAGGTGCTGAAGATGCTTCCAGGCCCACATTTTGAGGAGAGACAACAGTTGCCTGGTGGCCTTCATAAAAAACGTAAGGAAAACAATCTGCTGTTTGCCAGCACAATCAAAGAGGACAAGCTGTTGCCTGTGTGTTCTGTGTAGATAAGGCACACTTGTCTCTGCTGTCAAATGTTGAAGGGCAAAAGATTGATGAAACAGAGCTGACAAAACCACAGAAAAAGAGTCGCTGTGGTGACCCCATGTGTGGATGCAGGTGAGTAGAGGACAGTCTGTGGGCAGCTTTTGTTTTCTTCCCTTGAAGAGAGGCGTTAAAGTCACCTTACAGAAGGCGTTAATCTGATGACGATAATGAATTTGATTATACACCAATTGAAATGTGCTAATTAAAACAGAGATCTTGGACTCTTGGCTTGTTTCAACAAGTCTTATTACCCAAGATTTGAAAAAGTGCTAATAGAGGACTCTTATCTTGGGAGTGTGATTTAAATGATTGTTTCTATATTTCGCTGCTTTATAACATGCATTTTTTTTAACCATAGCTTAATTTTTAAGGCTGTAATTTAACAAATATTGTTTTAAGATGAAATGTGAATTCTTTCAACATATATTTCATCTAAATTAAAGACTTGTAGATTATTTTGAATTTGAAGCATGCTTGTTTGTTACTGGCTATAGTTTTGGGTGATATTTGGTGTATATAATATAACAGTAATAGTAGTATTTTAGGGCTGAATGAAATGGTCTTAAATGGACATCTGAGTCGACTTGAAATGATAATACATGATAATTGGCACAACATCTATCAGAATGTTTCTCAAAAAGTGATATTTAAGTGCCTAAGTATGATCTCATTTAGTATCAGCACTCTGATTTCAGCCAGTTGTAGTTTACCAGTCATTTCAGCCAGTATGTTTTTGCCTCATGTTAAGGGGCAGATACTGCATGCATAAAGAATTTGTAAAGTAGGGACATGGAAATACATTGTTTTTATTTTAGACAGTGAGGAGGTCCATTCTCATTATAATTGTTATTTCCCTTTCTGGCTATTTCGGGTACTATATTGATTTTTTGACACCCATCTCCTAACTGTACAGGCCATCAGGGGGAGAATCGAACAACGCTGGTCTTCTTCCTGGGCGGTGTGACATATGCAGAAATAGCCGCTCTCCGATTCTTGTCTCAAATGGAGGACAGCGGGATGGAGTACGTCATCGCCACAACCAAACTCATTAATGGCACATCTTGGATTGGATCTCTCATGGATCACCCTCACGCAAAAGCTCCCTGAATCGCCGAGCTGCTGATTTAAACGGTTCTGTTGCATGTGGATATTGGTGGACCTGCAGGTGTTTTATTGACGTCACACCCAACTTTGTTTTTTTCCACAGGTGTTTGGTTTAAATTGATTTACTTTCTCATATTAAAAATGCTGTTGTTATATTAAGATTTTCTGGCTTTGTTGCAATCAGCAGGTATCCTGAGGTCCATGGTGTTCCATGGAGCCGCTGTAAATATGTATGGATTATTAAAATATGGAAAATACATTGGAAAAATGCTGTTTTTGTTTCTTTTTAAGAATTACAAATGGAAAGACAATGCCAGGCTGGGGTGCCATTTTGTTTATGGTGAAGTAGGTTTAATGAGTCTTCCACGGAAGTTGTTATGAGGCAGGACAGATACTTTGAAAGGCAGAGATGGGAGTGTATCTGTCAGCAGTGCTCCAGATCTTTGAAGGAGCAATTAACAGCATAGCAGGCCCCCCATCAGCCGGTAATGGCCCTGCGCTGTCTACCCACGGCATCCCATGATCTGACAGCGCAGGACACTGATTGAATTAGGAGACCATTTGCTCGGTGTTCCGGTGGAGGAGAGCTGCTGCTTGAGGGTGTTTGATCTCTGTTACCATCAATACCTTCTGCAGGCCTCATGCTGCAAATACTAAGAGACCTGCTGAAAGCACTCTATTTTTTCTGAAATGCTAAATCTGTCCAACTTGTATTTGGAAACCAACTTTTTTTCAAAACTTTTTCGTTGATCAGCAAATTATAATTATTATTCATTTTATTTCATAAAAATGTGTAAATCTTGCAGCCGGGCATCTCTGTGCAGCAGGTGCACTGAAGATTAAACTCCCATTAGATCGTTCCCGGTGGATTTAGACCCTTGTGATCAGTTATTGTGTTCGGCTCCTCCCCTGCCACAACAGCCTGAATCGTCCAAGGAAGCAGATGCAAAGTTGGACTAGAAGCACAGGAACCTTTCTCTGATCTACTCCTGTCTTGCTCCGACATCATCAAGGTATGACTAACTTGTTTCATTAGAAATAATGTGACTACTAGTTATTAATTCATTTTTGCTCCCTTTTGTGTGTACTTTTATTGTTCAGTTTAATAAACCACCATTCTGCTCTTTGTTAACATGGTTGTGCTTCCACACCCAGCAACGGAATAGACCACAGATGACATACAATGTTGCTGATGTTCCATTTTGAATCATGAATATTGAATACATGCAGTTCATTATGTATGTGAGTATTGGCTAAATGCAGAAATGACTTCAGCAACAAACAGCATTTTTCAGGGTTGGATCGATGATGAAAATCATCAGCTGAAGCGCTAATGCATCATGTAGGCCTAAAAACAGTAAAAAGCTCATGAAATCTGAAGGATGTGACAACATAAAAGAGGATCAATAGCGAGTCAACTTTGTGCAAATAAATTATTTAAACTGGTCTTATGATAAAGCAAACACTGTTCATGATTTACACAATAACCTTCAATTTATGTAAAAAACATATATATATTTCCTATTGTAAAAGGTGGTTGGTCTATTTCTTTGTGCTCTGTTTTTCATAGTTTGTGTCCTTGCAGAATGGGTCAGGGTGGGAACATGGACCAGCTGATTCACCCCAGTCGAAGGCTGAAACAGCAGCAGGAACCACTGGAATTGGAGCCCGTGTTTATTCGCTTCCTGCGGACATTCAGGGAAATCCTCAAATTTATTCTCTTCAGCTACACAGTCCTGTTTGGTGCTCTGCTGCTCGCTAGATGGACAACTTATTTCATGGTGGGAAAGTGATGATAGAGAACACGTTGGATTTAGAGATTATTAATGAGGTTGATCAGCAACCCTCTCCATAGTTTTGTCTGTGCAGCAAACAGGAAGCGTCCATGTCTCTACAGGACAACAACTGGAGCCATCAGTTTTCCTTCCCAATTTTTACTTGTAGAAAATATAAAATAAAAATTTAGAAAATATGCATTGTTCAGCAAGCTGTTCCTTAGGGCCAAAAAGTTTAGCAAACAACTTTGTATAAAATAAGGAAAACAAGCAATCTTGTGCTGTTCATCGCTGACACAGATGTAGCTTGTTCTGGGTCTTTTCTTTCTATGGGTCGCACAAGGTCCAAATGTTGCAGCTTCACTGTACAACAAATTCCTCTCTGAAGATTTTTGTGATTGTATTTGGCTGTATTAAACGAACCACCAGAGCACAGTAAACGCTAAATGTCCCATTGCTGTAATATCATTCCTTCTTGATGTACCTGTAGAGGTCCATCAAGACAATTCACAAATAAAAACTTCTTTTTTGTTTTCTTTTTATGGAGAACTCTCTTTAAATTTTAATCAGTTCATTCAAATTTAAATTATTAGTCATAATAATGTCAGTTTAAATACACAAAGACAAACACACACACACATACACACACACACCATATTTTTATTTATATAT